>VXAZ01001232.1:275473-304057 GCA_013399875.1 Gymnorhina tibicen
GGAGGGAGGGCCGCGCGCGCGGCGCTCTGACACGCCCACTCGCGCTCGCGCCCGCCCCGCCCCGCGCATGCGCTGCCCGCCCGCCAGCGGCTCGCACGTGCGGCGCCGCTGCACCCGTCCGCTAGGAGGCGCTGTGCAATCCCGGAGCCTTTCGTGAGGGAGCGGGAACGCCCTGAGGGGTCGTCGTGTTGTGAGAGGTCATTGTGTCCTGAGGGGACATGCCACCCGTGAGGGGTCACCGTGTCCTGAGGGGACATCCCACCTCTGAGGGGCATCCCACCCCTGAGGGGACATCCCACTGCTGAGGGGTCACTGTGCCCAGAGCTGCCCATCCCTCCTTGAGGGGACATTCCAGCCCTGAAGCGGGCACATAGTTTTCCATCAGGAAGAGATGAAATCTCATCTGCTCCACGGTGTAGTTATAAAACCCTCAGGTCTGTTGGTGGCCGTGATGCAAAGGGAGGGCACGTGCCTGCAGTGGCTGGGAGATCCCGCAGTGACAGCTCCGTGACTCAGCCACCACCGGTGCTGCAGCCTTGCACCACAAGCAGAAGGCCCTCGCTCCAGGTGAGCTCAGATGTTGTAAAGGCACTGGGATGCAGTAACACCAGTTCTGACAGCAAGCAGGGAATGCATTGACAGTCTAGGGAAGGCGTGGCACTGCCTGGTGCCTGTGCAGGAGGACAGGAACATCGGCACCAGCTTCTTTCAAGCTCAGGGGATGGGATTAGAAAGGGAAATCTCTTCACTCCAAACCTTACTACGAGGCCAGAGATCAAGGTCTGTGAGCCTTTATTTCCCCACCCTAACCACCAGAACTGTTTCCCTCACCTTGCCCAGCTACACATGATTAGGGAGTTAGAAAAGTGTAGAGCTCAAAGTTGGCTGTGCATAGCTGGCTGGTCAAATGCAGCTGCAGTATTGGGATGTCCCAGATAAGGTATTTCCTGTGGAGAAAAAACTCTTTGAGCTACTGTTCAGGTGTTGTTGCAGCTGCAGTAAGCCACCTGTCCTCTTCAAAGGGAATTCCAAGAGGCACTTTGTGCGGGCAGGCAGGAGAGCAATGAACCTGTCCTACAAAAGGAGATCAGCACAGCTCAGTTTGGCTAGTCCAGCAAAAGGAATGCAAACCGAAGGTGTGCTTGCTCTGCCAATCTACCAGGGAAGCTGCAGTGGGGAAAAGGTGGACAGAGCTATCTGAAGGCCAATGGTAGCATAAGGACAGATTATTGATTGGCTCTTAATACCCTTGTGGAGGAGGTCAGAGGATGATTTTTCACTGTAGGAGGTGGAACTTCCCAGAGCAGACAGCAACCAGAGTAGCAAGAGGCAAAAGCCCATTTCAAGATACAGCTTCTGTGCAAGGAGGGCAAGGTGAAGCTTATTTTCATGAGCAGAGCAGACAGGTTTAGGGAATCCCAGTCCTGGTTTGAAAGCCATTAGCAGTGAAAAAAAGGAAAGCATGACCTATGGAGAATTTCTATGCCACAAAGAGTGGGAAAGCTCTTTGTGCACCCTTGCTCAGGAATGATCCCCTTAGCTGCATCTCATTCCAGTTGTTGGCGATATCCTGGTCTTTGTTCCACCCCTTTTTTAATGTGATGAGCCATTGGGGTCTACATGTCGTCATATCTGGAAGCGGGGAATCTTCCTTCAACTCAAAGCCCAGATGTGTCTCTCACTAGAGCCTGAGTTTGTAAGTCTGTTAGGCACTGTACTAATCACAGAAGTATGTGTTCCCTGAAAGGTAGACGATCTAAACAAAGGGATTGCACCATGAATGCTCTAAACTCCAGCAGGTAACTTTTGTCTGCAGTCTGCACGGCAGCCAAAACAGTGGGTGAACTCCCAGCACTAATAGAGAGTTCCAGTTTGGGTTTTTTTTGCAATCCTCTGTTCTTAGACTGATGTTTAGACAGCGAACTCTTTGAGACAGCCCCATGGTTCTACCCTGTGCTGGTGCTGAACCTACCATAAAGCTTCTGATTCCTGTTTGGGACCCATATAAAAATTAATTCATTTCCCATAAATAGGACTTGCCCTCCCCAGGGCTAATCACAGACTGTTAGCATGATAAATACCAACAATTTGGATTTCTTACCTACCACCAAGGGAGGAGGAGGATGAGGAAAGCATGAACCGGAAGATCCAGTACATAAAGCAGGAGAAACTGTTTGAGAGCTAGAGAAAGGCAACAGTCCTGTAATCTAAAAAATGGTTTAATACCACAGACCTCCTGTGGGGAAGAGCAAACAAAGGGCCAAGGTCCACTTTATAAAAGAGCAGCAGCAACTGGAATCACAAGCTAAAACTTTTGTGTTCAGGGAGATAAAGGGTATAAAGAACAGTGGGACTGGCTTCAAGAGTCTCATCAAGAGTGACAGCTAAGTGAGCAATCATGAAACTACCAAGGCAATGGGCAGATCTGACTTGATCCTAGAATTAGGCTGGACCAAGTTTGATAAACCAGAGCTTCCACCATGCTGCCACCAACACCGTCAGGCAGGTTTGTTCAAACAAAAGTGGATCCACCGTTTTCCTGGCCAGGACCATCAGCACGCCCCAGCAGCCACTCCTGTACTTGCTCCTGCAAACATCTCAGCACAAACTCTCTAGCTGGGACACAGCTTTGGCTTCCCCCCATTTCCCATGAGCCATGAGACTTGCTGCAGTTGGAGTGTTGTTTTCCCCCTGTTTCACAGTGGCTCCCTTTTGATGTTAATTGTTTGCAGGCAAAGCTTAGTGGAGAGCGTAGCTGTTCTCTGGTCCGTCTGCTGGTTACTACTGAACCGCGCAGACCGGTGAAGAAAATGCTTTGATGTTAATGAGCTGCAGACAATTTCACTTAACACCGAGCAGGGCCTGGCATCTCAGAGGTAAGACTTTCAAGGCAGATCCTACAGCAAGTCTCTCCAACATCCGTTTTGCCATAAGAACAGAAAATACTCAGAAAGACATTTGAGCAGAAACCTGTCTTCTCACGAAGTCTTGCACCACACCCAATATCATTAGAGCCCCAGAGATGCCAGAGGCAGAGAAATAGTGAGAGTTAAAAATGGCCCTATAGAATCGCACGACCTTTGTGGGACTCAGTAGAAGCATGATTTACCCTCTTGCCCCATTAATTGCCTGCTTCTGTGGTCCTGCAGAAGGAATACAGAGGAATGGGAGAAGGGGATAGACTAAATTGCTGATTTGCCACAGACTGGTTCCTGTGTGGCTGGTGTTCAAGGCAACCCCATTCTGAACATGGCACCTTCTCCATCAGCACAGCAGATGTCTGAATGAAATGGGCCAGCTGCAGTAAAGTGAGGCTTGCACAAGCAGCCTTGAACTATCCTCTTTCTTAAGTGGATATTTCAGCAAAACCTTTTCTGTCAGTCTTCTCCAGGCAGCAGCATGCTGCCAAGTGCTGGCAAACCTACAGGTCAGTGATGGACCTCTCAGAGACAGGGTACAAAAGAGTCTGAGGACATGTTGTAGCTTCCTTGGCTTCAGTCAGCCCTTGTCATGGGCCCCAGACCAGGAGGTTGGGATTTCTCCCTAGAGTAACACCTCATGTACTGGAGAGGGCCCAGATTAGGCAGAGCTCCTGCTGTGGAGAGATAGCATGGGAAGCACAGAAAGGTGAGAAAGATATCTGTCCAGTGGAAATGTGAGGTACCACAGTCTCAGGAAGGAAGCACTGAACCGCAAGTATGAACAAAGACAAGTGAGAAAAAGGCACAAATTCAATTTTGTAACCCTCTGCCCATCATCAGCAAAGTATATTTATCGTATCACACAAACTCTGCTTCTATCCGGACTCTGCGAGCTTTTGAATGAAGAGTGACCCAGTCCTCTGAGAAGCCCCAGCCAAGCAGAAGCAAACACAGACTATGTCCCATCAAGTAGAGCAACAAATGAGACCTCACTGAAAGTTAAGGAGAAACATACCTTCTTCTGAGGAATGTGGCATAATTCCAATATGTTGCCTTTGTTAAATGATTTATAGCAATGAGAGAGAGAGAGATACTAACTCTTCAGTTTTCTCGCCAGGACAGGATTATTCCCTGCAGCAAACTGGATTCACAGTTCAAGTAATGCAAGCCAAGTCCAAATGCCTGTGCCATGCCCATTGCAGGGAGGAGCTCACACAAACGTATGCGAACCTACACTGAAATAAAGCCTAACAAGGTAAAAAGTGACATCATGGAGGAGGCCATGACTGATCACAGGCCAAGGAGACTGTCCAGCAAAAGGAACACTGCACTTTGGAAAGTCTACCCAAGTCAGTGGGAAGACAGCATTTAACAACATATTCAGCATTTGCTGAGTACCGAAAGTCACTCCATCCAAGCAAAGTTTGTGGGCCATGTTTTGACACAATGAGCATAATTGTACATCCTGCAAGAGATGAAACTGGCAGACAAGAGGCCATTGACAACAGCACAGAGCGACACATACAGTGATCCACATATAGCAGTAAGGGAAACACTGTGATTTATACTGCTGGGCAGGAGCCTGAGAAGCACTATGAAGTGTGTGCAGGATGGATGAAGAGGGAAGCAATTTGATCCTTTTTTCAAAGGGATTTATTGTCACATGCAATAGCAGCTTCACTAGAGATGGACAGACTATCAGCCTGAAAGCAGAGAGATATTCATTAAGTTTAGGATGGATTTCAGTGCACAAGAGACAATGCATTGTCAGAAATTGTAATATTAATATAAATAGAAAGCAATAGATTTGTAAGGTGGATGCGAATAATCTGGGGTTTACAGCAGGGAGTTTATCCCCATTAAAGGAACAGGAAAGCCGGACAGTTGAATAAATGGACTAAAAAAGATCACCTTTGTAATAAAAGGAAGGGTGATGCAGCAAGGTGAACATTAGGTCAGCTTGTAACTGTTTCTAGGGGATGAGAAAACGTTCACCTGAAATCAGGGTAGAGCTGTAACAGCCAAGTTGTCTGTAATGTGTTTGACTTGAAAGTGCAGCATGACTTGAGACAGTTTTCATGCTCTGCATGCATTGCTGCAGTGCCACTGTCCCTGGCACACATGAAGTGTATATTCTCTGTGTGACACATCCATGTGAGCAGCACCGTTGGTCATACATGTGCATGATGGATGAGCTATTTTGCTGCCAGAGGAACAGATAACTGCTGGGTTCTGCTTTTCCCCCACTTAAGGGAACAGGATCAGCTATTTTTTTGTCTGTGCCACTGCTGACTGTCAGGAAATTCATAGGAACTTAATCAACTTTGGTCTGATTCTATGAAATTTACAAGAATGGTGGCAAATCGCAGTATAGTTCCAAAGCTCTTAGCAGACTGATTAGCAGACAACAGCATCTTTGTGTGTGTCAGCTCATTAAGGAGCTTGGCCAAAACTATAAATGCTGTGGAAACAGGAAACAACAAAACATTAATTCAACTAAGTGTGCAGGTAACTCAGAGGAAGGCTTGGTGCATGCTAAGAGACAAGCAAGTGGAACAAGCAGTTGCACCTTACAAGCTTTCCACACCAGCAACCTGAGAGGTGCAGTGTCCCCAAAATGAAGGGTGCAAAGAGTTTGAAAATTTAAAGTTGCTCATCATAAAACCCCTCTCTCTATACATATACACTACAAAAATGAAGGCAGCCCTCAAAATGGCTTCAGATGTTCGTGTCCTGCACTCACAGCCACACTCAAAACTCTGCTCAATGTTAAACGTGTTTGTGGTCACCGTGAAGGCGTGAGGGAGGTGCTGGGGGCTCAGTGACAAGTGACTAATCAAGAACTTTAAAGCCTTTCAGATATGAAACTACTGACTTATTTGATGCAAGGTACTATGTTCTGCTTAAGCTGGCTCTCATAATCAAGAAGTGAAAAGTGGCAATGCACTGCAGTTTCTGAATGGAGACTGAGGAAATTGAGGAATGATCACCATAACCATCACCCTGGGAAGAACAGAATGGTTATAAAAAAGCTGAATGTCTTCATACACAGTAAGCTGAAAGCAATGACCATAAAATGCTTCTTGCATTACAGAAGAGGTGGGGGACAGCATGCAGATAGAAAATATCTCCGCCCCTCTCCAAGGTGATAAAAGTTTTCTTTCAAGTTACAAATGTACATTCAGCAAACTGAAAAATAGCTGGCGAAAGAAGACGTTTTCATGGAGCAAAGCCCAGAGCTAGACATCAAACGTGAATTTTATTTTAAACAAGCAACAACAATAAAAGAAACAAAACAAAAAAAACTCACCCAAGCCAATGTAAGGTCTTGTCTCATTTCAGTAGAAAATGAATGCCAGAGTAGCAGCTCAAGATGTGAAACCACAGAAAATTATTCAGGTTAGTAGGAGAGTATTTGTCCAGATTCCAGAAAGAAAAGAAAAGAAAGAGGAAAAGGGGAAAAAAATGAGGGGGAAAAAAAAAAAGCACACCTGGGATATTGTTTAAACTACTAGAGAACAATTATGCATTCACATGTGCCTAAGTGATACTGAGTATACACTACTGACCACCTGATTAGGATAGTGGAATGAAAAGCAGCTGGAGGACTTTAAGAGATTGTCACAGGAGAAAACATAATGATAATGGGAGACATTAATTACCCCCATATGGACTGGGTAGACACCATGTCAAAGAATGATGCAAAGACTGCATTTTTAGCCTCATAAATGGATATTTCTTAGAATGACCACTCGGAGGAGCCAAGTAGAAGATGAACTCTTGATTTAGTCTCGAGTAGTACATTGGAGGGAGTTTAAAATGTAATAATGAAGAGTCACCTTGTCTTTAGGAACATAATGTGCTCAAATCCAATATTACGGAAGGGGAGGAAAAAGCAACAGAAAAGTACACTGCAGTGCAATGTAACTTAAAAGGGAGATGAGCATATTCTCTTTCCAAAGGGAACAAGTGTAGAAGTCAGCAGAGTAATTAAGAAGGATTTTTAAGTAGCTGATGAAAGGACAAATGCTTGCAATGACATTGAGACCCTTCATTTAAAGCTTAAAATATGGCATCACTTGAAGTATCTTAACAACAATATAAAATAATAAATAACCCCAAGTCTGGCACAGTTAATCAGTAGAACAAAGATGACATTTAGAAGGAAAAAAAAAAATCCTTCAAAAAGAATAATCATGGCCAAAGAAGAAATACAGAAAATCCCAAATTCTGCCAAGTTAAATAAATAAATAAATAATGAAACCCCACAACCCAACACATTTAAGCCAGCCAAATTAATTTTCAAAGAGCAGCTTTCTAAAAACATGAAGATTACTAATAAAAACATGTTTTACACAGTAGGGGGAAGCCTACAGGGACTCAGGGGCCCAACAGCGAGGTTTAAGGGAAGAACAGTGCAGAAAAATGACCTTGAGTAGAGGCTACTATCACCAAGCACAGTTGTGCACATCCAAACATTTTTTAGCTGTGGTTTAAAAGCAATGGGTATATGTAAAATTTTTACTAAAGTTTGGGTCCAGCCTTGTAACTGCCTCACTCCAACACGTGGCTTCCAGCATGCTGAGGGAAATATTGCTGAAATAATAAGGTGGTGGCTGAGGGTCCCAGACCAGGTTTCAGTCCCTGTTAACTTACACACATTTCATTAATAGATAGTTCTGAAGTGAATAGTCAAATGGGAAGCACCGAGGTCTGAGGAATTAGCCACTAGTCAAAGCACCAGGAGAGAGAGAAAACAAAGACAAAACTGAACCCAGCTTGTGGATCTGGGAGGGGTTACTGGTTCACCAACCTTGCTATCACATGGAGATGTTTAGAGATGTTGACAGAGATGGGGATTAAGAGAACAGCTGTCCATAGCAGTAAGTGGTGTTGGCTGCTGTCCCCTCTTTCCCTGGTTGCTATTGGCACTCCAGAGAACCTGTCCTGCTCTGACCTATTCCTTTTATCTGGGCCATTAATAGCATTGCCTTCTCTGAAGTCTGCCTCCACCAGCATCCGGAGAAGTCTGATTTATTCATTTTCCTCCAGTGGCAGCTACAATTCATGAGCAGATACATCCTACAGGTCTCTTCACTCACGTGAGACTGTAAGAAGAACTCCTTCTTTTCCATTGGTGGAAATGGATCACACTGAGGTCTAACTGTCCCTTAGCCAGGCTTCAAAGCCTATAAAAACCCAAATTTAGCCTGAAGTAGTTCCTCATTCATTGTACCAGGTGTTTCCCCAAACATTACGATCATGTCTTGTGTGCATTTTTATAATAATTTAAGTGCTTTGTCTACATGCTAAGTGCAATCCCAGGTCTTGGAAGTTCTGATACACAGACGTTGCCCAGTCTCCACATCTTCATTGCACCACACCGTCAATGTTCTTTGTGCACTTCACAAGTCCTTTGATGGGCAATAGACGTTGTGCTCCAGGCCGTTTGAATGTATGCTCTGGGTTGCATGGCTAGAACTGGTAAAGTCCTGTTTCCTGAGCTTATGCAGCATTGCTCTAGTGAATGCGTGGGATTCAGGAATCACTTTACCCCCAGGTACTTGAAGGAGAGCTGCTTTACTTAGGGACAAGCTCCAACTGTCTCTTGGTAACTGAGAAAGTGTATTTTCTGCTACTTCTCTACATACTTCCTGCCTCTAAAAATATGCTGTTTGAAGATGCAGTTTCTAATACTCACGAGTTCGCCTGGGAACAGAGCTTGTATGCTATACTGATACCATACACGATTTCACAACTTTGTAACTCACCCATTGACTACCTTCCAGTCACACTCAATTTACCTTGTTTAGCATTTTCACATGGACTTGTGGCTCTCCCTTGGATTAAGCTGAGAGGTGTTAAATCCATTTGTCCTACCAGCATTACCTCCTAAGGTTCTGTTGTCACCTAGCCAGAATCTTTTGAGGTTAAACTGGAAACACCATGTCCTTTATCTCCCTCGTCCATTCCCAGTACAAGTTTTTTCTCCTTCTCAGATTTTGTGACAGCCTGTGCTACTGATTTTGTAGGCTTCTCCCCAAGTTTTGCCATTTGGTGTGGCCACATCAGGCAAGTCAGACTGTTGGCATACTGGAAAGGTGCTGAGCGAGAGGGTAGTGCATCCCAGCATGCGTTGGAATGCTTGGCACAGGCAGAGTGTGCCACCTGGAACAAAGCCGCAGAGATAAGCAGGAGTGGAAGCTGGCTGGCAGCACCTGGTCAGTAGGAGGAGAGCAGGAAGTGGTGAAGCACTGCTAGTAAATCAGATCATTGTAAGGACATAAAAGAGAATGACATGGATAAGATATGTCCTGAGGAGGTGTGTGAAAGGGTGGTAGAAAGGACCCTGCACAGTTATTCTCAGGGGCTGGCTACACACACACCAGATGTAGCCTTGAGAATAAACTGTGCTGTCTTCAAGGCTACAAGACGAATAAAGAGTAGGAATTGTGCAATTATAGGAGTCTTTAATTTCACAGTGAATGCCAGGCAGTAAACTGCTATGTGTTTATTCTGCTGTGCCAGAATAGCAGTGCTCAGATATCCTCTGACAAGACAGAAAGCAAATTTCTGTATCAATTCAGTGCAACGTAAAACATAACATCATTTCAGACACAGCTTCAGTGAATGGTGAGCCTGCTCCATCAGTCAAGGAACAGACCTGCAGGGAGGAGCAGACACCAAATGCAGAGCTGTAAGGAGAGAGGTGAGGGGAGAGGAGAAATGAACCAGTTGCAATCAAACCCCCAAAGTGGGTTTAACTCTATTTCAATAAAGGTGATGAGGGGAAGGGAGTGAGGAGATACCTAAGGAAACAGGAACAGAACAATAGAAATATTCCCTTAGATGAGGCTGCCAGTTTCTTAGACTAAGGCACTCAGTTCAGCATTAAGGATGATGTGCTACAAACCACGGGAAACGGCTGCTCGAGGTGAAGATCACTCCCAAGGTTGGAGAGGAGATACAGGAGAAACTGTCCAGGCTGCATTGGACACAAGCATTACCAGGCTGCAGGACTGATATTAACCACATATTCTGAGAATAAATTCAGGCTAGTAAATCCATTGGTAATTTCAGAAGAGCCAAGTGCAAGCTCCCAAAATGCAAAGGCAGCAGAGGGTTGGGAGGTACTGCAAGTGCAGAGAGTAGTAGTTCCTCATAGGGGAGGAAGGAGCCCTTGACCTTGTCAAGGAATGAGGGAAGTAAGGTGAAATTTAATGGCAGAAAGGGCAGATTAAACACTTGGGGACCAGCAGCAAGGACATTTGCTATAAACTGATGAAATGAAGGCTACAAAGGAATAAAAAGACCCTACTGCACTGAAGGATGAATATGAAGCAGCAGCATGATGCTTCTGTGAAAAGGGAATGGCACTATGCTAGGATGCATCAGACAAGTTATTTTTAGCAGAGACAGAAACATTATTGCCATTGCGCAAGGCATTGTGAGACTTCCTCCAGAACATCCTTACAATTCTACATCCAGGAAGGATAAATTCCCACTGCACAGAGAAAAACTATTTGGATGCTGAGACAAACAAACACAAGCTGATTAAGAATCTACTAAAACAGTTTGGTTTGTTCTGGCCAGACAGGGGCTGAGAAGGGACATATGTATTTCTGAAGAACCACTGAAAGAAAATTGTAAATAAAAAAATGTTAAGAAAATATGTAAGATGTACAATAATGGTAACAAATATTTAATAAGTTTAGATGGTGAATTAGAGAGTTTATACCCCTGCCAGGATTGATGTTCTGGACCAGCCTTCCAAGAAGGGTAATGAGGCAGAAAAACCTGGATCAATTTAACACACAGTTTGATAGAATTCCCTCCATTAATTTGTAAGTGAAGGAGCCCTGGAAATGGGCAGCTCAGCCTGGGATACAGATCCTGGCTGGCCAAGGAGTCAGCAGTGCTAAGGTTGTTAGGAGGAGGTGTTGCTTTACTCCAGGCTTCCAGGTTTCTGCTGGTCATTTGTGATGATGAAGAATAACCAATTTCCCTCTTAATTTGCTTCTAAAGGTACTGAGTTTTTCCTTCCTTTGGGAAACTAAAGGCAAGCTCTAGGTCTCATGCATTGGTGCTACTAGCATTACAATCCCAGAGGTCTGCTCACACATTAAGCTTAACGCTCTTGCCAGATTAGGGTCAGGAGGGAATTTTCCTGGATTGACAGAAAAATTGTGGTTGCAGTTTTTGTGTGGTTTTGATTGGGGCCTTTTTGTTTTGTTTTGCTTCGCTTTGGGTTTTTACTTCCCCAAGTCCACATCTGTTTTCTAGATCCTATGTAATTTTTTTTTCATGAATTCTCTGCCATCACCAAGCTGCAGACCAATGGTCCCTTAACCTCCCTGCCTGCTTCCTGTAGCATGTTACAGCTGCAGGTTTTTTTCTGAGAGGAGTCTGAAAGCACTTGCAGCACCTGGTTTGTGGGGTGAGTGGAGCAGGTGTCCAGACTACAGGCACCAACAGGATGTTCACTGCATGTTTACTCCCAGCTGCAGACACTGGACTACAGGGTGATGCTGGAGGACTGCCCCAATGCGAACACACACACAGTAACTGCAGCAGCAGCTGTAAGAGGGAACAGGGGCATTAACCCAGGCTCCCAGCTGTACAAACACAGATTTAAAGGACACACAACCACTGGCTGTCCTCCAGGGCTTACTTGCAGGCACGCAGGGATTTGGGATGAGGGGTGTGTAAGAGAGCAGAGTAGGTGTGGTGAGAGTGAGGGAGCCCCAAACCTGCAGGTGCTGCATGCCAAAGTGGGATGAGCACCTCTCCCAGCTCTCTGGGGCTCCTCTGAGCCCACCTGCAGCAATCCCAGCACCAGACTGCCATGGCCACTCTCAGCAGGCACCCTGGAGCTGGGTACCCCTGTGAGGCTCCCAGTGGAGGGAACCCAAGTTGGGGAGGCACAGATATGCCACAGCAGCAACTTCTGCTTTGGGTCAGGAGCTCTGAGCCCTTGGGTGTGCTGACTAAGTCTGAATCTCAAGGACTGGTGGTCCCAGAGTCTGGAATGGGTGTCAACAGCCAGGTTCCTGCCTGGCACCTCTGCCCACTGGGGTCCCTGTCAGCTTTCAGGATGAGTATGCTGAACATCTTAAGCGTGAATATCCTAAGTGTGGGAAAGCACACCCATCTCACAGCAATGTGGGTGCTCCGCACCTGGCAGCAGCCAGCTCCACAGTCCCAGAACAACCTTTCCTGAGGAAAAGGGACTGCTGTTGCTGAGGAAGTGTTGAGCTCTGCAAAGCAATGAGGACAAGGGCCGTGCAGCCTTCAGCCCCAAGCAGAGGTGTGCAAGGAGTGCTGCTGTCAGAATCTGCTGCTGCCCCACTGCCTTCTGCATGTGGGGTCCAAACCAGCTTCTGTACAGAGCACAAGCCCCTCATCTTGCAGGTTTTACCCACTATGAAAGACCAATCTGGATGCCCTTCTAGCTGCTTTCTAGCTTGGAGATCATGTTCAGAACATACTAATGCAAGAGAGAATGAAAAGGGAAAGGGAGAAGGAAGATGTGAAATCAGCATCAATCCCTTAGAGATTTGTTCCAGAAGAAGACTGTAGATAGCAGGGCCTGGTGCAGGAAGGGACAACTGCTGGAGATTGGAGTCTGTAGCAGGAACAGAAGGGGGAAGGCTGAGAGTGCGTTGAAGAGAAACAGAGTGAAAACCCCAGCTCTGCTTAGTGGAAAACACCCTCTGTGTGGTTCCCAGCCATGGGCTGCTGCACCTTGGGGCAGAGCCACTCACACAGGCAGCACAGGATGCTGCTGCTTGCAGGAGGAATGTTCGCTGTCCTGTGGTGAAGCGGATTTGTTTCCAAGAGAACTGGGGTTCCTACAAAGCCTCAGCTTTGCTCCTCACCTCTGGCTTGCCTGCCAGGGTGAGGCATGTGCTCCAAGTGCTGCTCTTTGCCACTGTCCCAGTTCTCTCCAGACAGCTCCCGCCAGCACCCATGCTTCCAGAGAGCCAGCTGTGCACTGCTTTCCACGCTCCTGCCTCCTCTTTGCAACAGTGCCTTTGCACTGGCTGGGAGGCAGGAAAACACCTTTCTGCAACTCTCACACCCTCCACAACAAACCTTAAATCAATAACCAAGAACACAGGGACAGGTTATTGCTAACGGAAACCATTAAACTGTAATACAGGGGATAAAGCCAACCTCTAACACTCAGAAGATTTATAGGGCACAACAGCAGGGTGTTAATTCTTTTGGCAACACAAACGCTTTCACACCCCCTGCCTTTCCTCACCTGCAGGAGCAGTGGCAGCAGAGGGGACCATGTGCAGCCCAGCCGTAGGAACACAAGAACTCAGCCTTATTCACACAACAATCAGCAGCACACATATTTGGGGTGACACCATGCTCACAGGGCTGCCCAGAAGCACACAGCTAAGGTCCATGGAATAGCATATGCCCCAAGGTTCCCAGGGTTGCTGACAGCAGACATATCCTGTGCCCAGCTCCACCTTGCCTGTAACACTCTCCACTCCTGCCTGCCTCTTCAGCTGCACCAAAGTTTCGAGGAAAGGCTGTAAAGAAACTTTCAGATCACTTAAAGTGTTAGTAGAAACAAGCCCAACTCTAAGGCACACAAGCCCTTCCTCAGGCCTGAATCACCCAACAGCTTGAGAGTATTTTCGCAGCTGGTTTAACACTCTCCCAGTAACACCTGCTTAGATCTACATGCCCTCACTACTGCTGTGGCAGCTCTGAGACCAGGGAGATGCTGGTCAGCACCACCATCGGCCCAGCAGTTCTGGGCAGGAGAGGGGCTGCAGGTGTGTTGCAACCACAGGGCTTTGCATGAACTCACAGAAAGGGACACACATCCTCCCCACAAGACCCCACTGGGCTCTGGCTGTCACCCCCTCCTTCAATGTCCCTGGAAGAAGTGCATTACTGATTAACAGCCCCCTGCCTGCCTCCCCTTGTCCTGCTCACGCCCTTGCCTGCAGCTGCCTCCTTGGACCCTCCCCTGTGCAAAGTCCAAGGCCAGGCAGGAGAGGACAGGGTGGGAGCTTGCTCAGGGCCCACCTGCAAGCAGCCTCACTGTACCCCACATCCCTGGGTACTGCGGAGGCCTCCCTGGGCTGAGCAGTGGAGCAGCACAAGTCACCCAGTGTGCAGGCAGGAGCACCTCTCTCCATCTCAGGGAGCAGTGGGGGAAGAGGTGGGCTCCAGCCACAGTGCCAGACCATAAGATTGCTGCAATACACTCAGGCACAGCCACAAAGGGCTCAGAGCCTTGAACATGATCCAAGTGGCAACATCAGCATCAGCTTGGCTGAACCCCCCACCCTGGGTTTATTGCCCCTATTCCCCTCCCTGCTCTCACACTATTGGAGTGGGTGCTGCCTCCATCAAGTAAGGGATCTGAAGGGACTTTGACCAGCCCCCTCCCACCCCAAACAGTGTGAGGAACCCTGGGAGTGGCATGGGGGTCCATCCCCTGCCCATCACTTCTCTCCACACCCTCCCAGCTCTGCACTGCCCAGTTGGGCAGCTGCAGGCTTCCCAAACCCAGGGTGTGCCAAGAGGGGGCTCAAATGGGCACCACTGCACCCTGCTCAAGCCTGTCCCAGTCCTGAAGCCAGGGTACTTGATGCCATCTCGGGGTTCCCAGTCAGCACTGCCATCTGCAAGGGACCAGCCCCACCTGCAAGGGACCCCCAAGCTTGTCCCAGCCCAGGAGCAGGCCAAGGCAGGGCTTTTCTCTGACTGCCAGCACAAGAGTAGGGTGCAGGAAAGATGCTTGGCAGCAAGCCCAAGCATACGCCCTTGGGGGCTGCCTGTGATCACTCTTCTCTCCATGAGCTGCAATGCACTGAGAAGGCCTAGACAGGCATCATCCACCCCTCCCTGCCACTATTCCTTCTTTCCTGCCAAGCACCATCCCACTGCACACAGCTGTAACCTCTCTGCAGTCACACAGACACCTCTCCCTCAGGGGAAACCCAGAGATGAGATGTCACCCCTCTCCTTCTGGTGAGCCGGAGCAAAGCCAAGGAGCAGGCTCAAAAGGGAGAGGCAGACAGGGCAGTGGGCTCGGAGCAAGCAGAGCCCTGCCCGAGCTCTGGCCAAGGGCTATACAGCCCGTTCCCAGCCCGCTGACAGGAGCAGCGGTGGTGGATCTTGCACTGCCCTCCCGTGGCCATCGCGGGAGGTGCAGGTGCCCCCAAAACGGCTGAGAGCCTCGGGGTGCCAAGCCCTGCAACTAGCAGAGCCCAAGAGACGGTCAGAGGGGTCCTCAGAGAGGCATTCACCCCGTGCTAGGCCATTGCGGGCTGCCACGGTGACAGTCATATGCTTGGTGATCTCAGTCCTGCCCCATTCTCGTGCCCAGTCTCCAACCTGTGCAGTATTTCATGCGGCCATACAACAGCAGAGTCCCTGGGGTCCTGAGGGGGGTACGGCCTGAGCCCACATCTGAGAATAGCCCATGCAAAGGAGGAGACAAGGCAGTGCTGCTGTTTGGGCATCCGCATTTATTATATGTCTGGGGCAAGCCCAGGGCTGCCACTTGCCTGGACTGCTCCAGTTGAAGGCCAATGACCCGTCCTCCTTAAATACTGGTTATAAAACAAATTTCTTTTTTTCCTTTTTCTTTTTATTAAAAACCTCATCTCCCTCTCCATACTTTTTTTGCCTTTTGTATTTGAGTATAAAAGTGGGGGCGGGTGCTCCGCCTTGCCTGTCGCTACCTCCGCAGGCTGCGCTGTGCCTGCCGCAGCAGAGTGTCGAAGTCCAGGGAGTCAAACTTGCTCTTGACAGGAGCTGGGTCGAAATCCTCCCGGTTTGAATCTGGAAGAGATGGAGAGAGGCTGTCTTGAGCCCACGGAAACACTGGCACAGTTCTGGCCATTCCCATAGCAAACTTCTTATCTTGTTTCACATGCCAGCCTCTAGACCCAGAGTTGGGCCAGCCTCCAACACAGTGCTGGAGAGACAGGAAGCCCTCGTTCAACCTCCCTTCAGGGCACGACCATTCCCGGATGTGGCTCTGCTGCTAACCCTGACTGATGCCAAGGATGGGGACTCTTACACCTCTGGAAAGGAGAGAAGGACCCAGGGTGCCAATCCCCCAACTCGGAGACTGCACAACTCACCCAAGTCGGCGTAGTTCCTCCTGCAGAACTGCCTGCGGCCACCAAAACACAGGTCAAAGGGCTGCTCATCTGGGCGCCGCAGCTTGTGTCCGCTCTCGATGGCGGCAAAGGCTTCCTCAGCATAGCGGTAGGTGACAAAGCCATAGTTATCCCTGACATCGGAGGAGATCAGCAGCAACAGTTACATTTTTCCCCCCTTGGTCTGCACCATCCCCTTGAGTAATGGGAAAAGGGCCAAGAGGAGTCATCCCTGGGAATGGACTGACCCATCTCCCCACAGTGCTTACCCCTCAGAGCGGAAATGCAGGGTACACTCCTCAATATCCCCAAACACAGAGAAGCGGTGCCGCAGCTCCGACCGTGTCATCCTGCTGGGGATCTTGCCGATAAACACAACTCGTCGTTCCTCCTGCAGGCAGGGATGCCCTAGCCATGAGCAGGACCTCTCGCACAGAGAACCCTCCCTGCATGGCCACCCACCACACTGTGCCCCGGCCGGAGCTTGCCAGCAATGCTGCTGGCAAGGCTACGCCCCCATGGCTTTCTGAAGTGACAGAGGGGCTGTAGACCCCCAAATTTCCAGCCCCAGATTCCCAGCCCTCCATCACTCACTATTGCACGTTCTTTCTGGAGGATCCTTTGCCTTTGGTAGTGGTCCTGTGCATCATAACTGTATCTGTCAGGGCAGAAACCAGACACATGAACTACAGAATCGTGGGGGTGTCAGAAGAGTGACTGCAAACACAAGGGAGATCTTGAAGGAGTGGGTCAATCCCTCCTCAACAGGAGGCTGGGAGATGGGTTGAGGAGAGCTCACACCCCTGCAGGGTGGCCACGCTCACCTTCTCCATCTGCTACTCCTCCTGTGGGGTGAGGGGGAACGGGACTGGCTGCGGGATGTGGACCTGGACGAGTAGGAGGATGCTGATGATGAGGATGAGGACCTGTCCCGGGACCTGCCACATGACCCACAGCTGGAGCGAGACGAGGAGCTGTGGGAACATCTTGAGCGGTACCTGGGGGAAGGAGAGACACAGATGAGCCCTCCCTTTGTCCAGCATCATGAGGCTCCAAAGTAGAAAAAGACCTCCATCATCTCCATGGTATCCAGCATCCCACTCAGACAGAACCCATCCCCAGGATGGGGAAGCCTCCGCCCAAGATTGCCAGGGCAGTAACAACACTAGAGAAATATTGCTCCACTTGGCTCCCAATGCCACAGAGAAAAGAGAGCAGGCTCACAGGAAGCACAGCTTCTGAAGAGCAAGAAATAGTCATGCGGGAACTGTGAAGCACAGGGCTGGGCCTGGGAGGGCCCAGGAAGGGCCGGGACTTCTGTGCTGAGCCCCACACGATGCACAGGACAACACTGGAGCCGTCACATCCACATCGCGCTCAACAGCCATGTGAACGGAGACTGCAAGAGCTTCTCCAGCATGGCCAGGGAAAGCTTAAGGACAGCAGGACCGGAACACCTCTGGGATTAAGCTGTGCCACCTCCAGCCAGGAGCCCAGTCCCTCTCCAGACACGCTGGCCATACGTGGTCCCTGCCATGGGCAAACCCAGGCCTGGTAGGGCATGCTGCCTGGCTCTGCTACATATTTTCGTGGAGGACAGCAAGTCAGAATGGCTCAGTACATGGGGATATTTTCCAGCACAAGGCCAGCTGATTTGCTGGAAAGCCAGACACACTGCTTGACAGTCGCCAAGCTGCACGCCCATGGAACATGGCACTTACATACCTGCTCTTTCTAGCTCCAGCCTCTGCATTTACTGGCCATCTATGGAGGGGTCTTGGTTGGACAGGCCCCTCACGCCCAGGGACATCTCCAGAACTGGCTGAACACCAGGAGAATGACAGAAAGAGAAACCCTTCACCAGTTCCAGTGCCTCCCGGCTCAGCTGGGACAGGCTGCACATCACTCAGATGCACAAGGACTCCAAAAGAAATGCATCCCACAGAGACCAAGGTGTCCCACTTTCCTACAGCCACTTCCCTAAGGAGAACAGGGAGCCCCCGAGGCTGCCAAGCCAGACAGGCTTTTCCCTGCTTGCCTCCAGCAGCTCCCTGGAGAACTCCACTGTGGCTCCTCTCATTTCTACAGCAAGGGCTGCAGCAGCCCCACAGCACAAATATGAACACCTGCCCTAATACCTCAGAAAAGGCATTCAAAAGCAAAGATGCAGCCAAGGACTTGTAACACAGACTGGGTGTTCCAGAAGGAAGCCTGGCTCAGTGGTGGCTTTGCAGGCACACCAGCCCAGACGTGGGCTTCAGCCAGGCATGGATGGGTAGGGTGTTGCCACAGCTCCCCCAGCCTCTGTGAGTCAAGAATCTCTTCAGAAGGGCCACAAGGACAAAAAGATCAAACCCAGCCATCTAGTAGGACCATAAAGATGTCTGGGCACCTGCAAAAGACCACCCACTGGACAACTGCCCCAAGAGCAAGCAACGATCCACTGCTTACCTTCGCCACCGCTTCGGGGGTGGGGAGAGAGACCGTGACCGGGATCGGGAGGACGAGGATGAAGATGAAGACGAGGACTCGCTAGCTCCATCTGAACTGGAGCTGAAAGAACGGCTGGCACGGCTTCGGCCAGCCCTCCAGCTGTCAGCAGAAGGGCTGGGTGAGTCATGGGGTCTCCGGTAGCAGCGCAGGGACCTCTTGGCAGCAGCATGGCTGGGCTGGGCACTGGGAGTCCGCACCTCCTGGTCCCGGCAGGGGGATGCAGCTGGAGACAGGAGCACTGAGGTGGGGGGACTGCTGCACCCAGTGGTGGCCTTGTTGGGGATGGTAGTCCGATAATCCAGGGGAGCTAGGCAGGCCATCCCCAGGGGCTCCTGGCTGTGCCCCATGGTGGTGTTAGGGGCTGGTGGGGTGGGCTCAGGTTGGTCCAGCGTCCGTTTGGTTAAGGAGGAGATGGGTTTGATAGTGATGTCCCGGTGGTGTTTGACATTCCAGCGGGAGCCACCCTCGGCAGGGGGCTGCGTGCCAGGGATATTGCTGCTCTCAGGCCGCGGTGTACCCAGGATGCAGTAGTCATGGTCTCCCGAACAGACGTGGCTGGGGGCTGTGCCAGCAGGGGTTGGCACCATGCTCTTCACCTGGATCTTGTTTGGGGGCAGTGGCTTGGCTTTCATCAGCTTGGTTGTCTTCTGGGTCCCTTCCTGGGGCACGGACCCAGGTGACTTGGTCTTGGCCAGCAGTGAGACAGCAGGCAAAGGCTTCCAGAGCTGGTGGGGAGGTGTCGCTGGGGGCGTGAGGCCTGGGAGAACACCAGAATGCTTACAAGAGCAGCCCTTTGCTGCAACCCACCTAGCTGGGGCTCCCTCGTGTCCCAGCCCCCCTCACTCCCCAGGGTGTCCCCCAGACACACAACAGCCCTGCCAGGACATGGAAGACTCCCCTGCCTTGCCCCAAGTATTCATTACCTGCCACATTGGCCAGCTCAGAGGCCTGCAGACCATCCGGGGGCTTCCTGTCCTGCTGGGTTGGTGCATCTTGCTGGATCTCAGGCCTGAGAACAGGAAAGGAGCTTTGTCAAACAGCAGGCAAAGCCCAGCCCCACTCCCCACACCTGGGGCACTCAATCTGCCCCACTGGCCAGTTCACAAGGACAGAAGATCGAAGAGAGCTGCAAGGATACAACTTGTACAGCCTGGTCATGCTCATCACTGCTTCTCCCAATTTTTCCCCCTGAATGCCAGCTCTGTCCCAGTCCAGCAACAAACTCAGCCCCTCCTGGGCCAATGGACACGGCTCCAGCACACTTCAAACCCTGCCAGGACTGAAAGCTGCCCTGTGCCCTGGCTCTGCTGGGCTCCACACTGGGCACCAGCTGCCAAGGTCTTGGTACTCACCCAGAGCTCCGCGTCAGCTGCCTCTCCTCAGGGGGCTGTACAGGAGTTTCCTCCTTCTTGGCTGAAAAGAGAACAGGTAGGTGAGAGTGGCAACAAGTGGGGCTGAATGACAGGGGCCACAGAGCACCCCAGGAACAGCTCGGAAGTGGTTTCACAGCACCTGAAACCCAGCTCCCTGAAGATAGGAGCGGCACATCCCTTTTCCTTCACAGACTCTTCACCATCCCCTTGGTTGCCCTGGGGACCCCCAGGCGTTTCCACAGGCCAAGGAGATGGAGACAAGAGACAGCCCCAGGACAAAACATCTGGGGCAGGGTAACACGAGCCCACAGGCAGCAGCATCACAGCCCTCCCACTACCACCCTGCCACAGGGAGCATGGGACAGCCCAGAGAGGCCAGCATGGCATGGAAAGAGCCCTGTGGGGGATAGCATGCCAGATCCGCACCTTCAGACTTCTCAAACTGCTCCAGCAGGCTGGACAGGTCGGTGGCTTCAATCCCTGGGCCAGGGAGAAAGCACAGCAAGTCAGATCAGCTAGAATTCTCCCAGCACCGCAGTGATGCACCCCAGCCCCATTCTCCCCCTGCATCAGCCTCCTTGGATGATGGGGCAAGCCCCGGGGAGGAGAAGCGGTAACAGAGCCTGCAGCAGCTCTGTGTCTGCTGCAGCAAGGACAGGAGCACCCAGCTCTGCAGACCCAGAAGGGAGTAGTTTCAGGACAGCCAGCCCAGACCATCCTTTGGAGGCAACATCCTAGCAGAGTACTCAGAAGAGACTGCAAGCCTGTGGGCATAGCTTTGCCACCCTCACCCCCAGAAGTGCCAGGAACCGGTCCTGCTACCCAGGTTGCCAGCAGCACCACAGCCTTGCTGGCTGGTGACACTTAGCGCAGCATCCTGCAGCCCTCCCACTCACCGATCTCGCTGATGAAGGCTTGCACGATGTCCTTGCTGCTGTCACTGCGCTGGGCTGGGCTGAGCAGCGGCTGGTGCCTCCATGGCCGCACGGTGGATGCCTTGGTGGGAAGGCTGCTCTCTCGACCTGCTTTCAGTGGTGGTGCCACAGCCTGGGAGGTGGATTTTTGGCCAGGCAACTCCTGCCCAGCAGCTGCCTTGGGCTCCAGCAGGGCTTTCTCCACTGCCTCCTTGCCTGGCCCTACAGCCTTCTCTATGGCGTGGGTGCCAGGGGACTCCACAACAGGGGCAGGAGACACCTCTGCTGGGCGGCAGACGGCAGCTGGGTGGGCCTTTGGGAGCTGGCTGGGAGTTGCAGCTTGGGGCTCCTCCAGAGGCTGGGTGGGGACAGCCTGGGAGACTGGCACTGCAGGAGGGACCCTGCTGGGCTGGGCAGTGGCAGCTGAGGGGGCCGGCAGGGGCTGGGCTGGGGCTGGAGCCAGAGGGGCCTTGGGGAGAGAGCTCTCTCCTGCCAGCCGTGCCTGCCTCCTGGGGTCTGACACCCTGCCAGTCGCTGGCCTGGCTGGGCCACCTGCAGCCCCCGTCTCGCTGGCTGGAGGAGCAGGCAACTGGGCAGGGAAGGCTGGTGGCTCCGGGCAGCTGAGCATAGGGGCAGCAGGAGGTTGCCCTTGCAGAAGGGCTGTGCCAGGGTGGCTGCCAGCTGGGAAGGTGGTGGCGGCCTGCACTGCTGCTCCAGGGTCCCTGTACGCAAGGGAAGGCACCGGAGGCGGCATGGGGATTCCTGGCCAGTAGGATGGTGGTGCCCACCCAACTGGGGCATAGGGGCCACCTGGGCCAAAGGGAGGTGGGGGTGGCACAGGTGGAGGGGGCCAGGCCATGGCTGGAGGTGGGAGGCCAGGCACCACGTGAAATGTACTGGAGGAGCTGGCACTAGGTGGTGGGGGCAAACCATGGCAGCCCACGGGCTGTGGGGTGAAGCAGGGCCAGGAAGGCACTGGTGGGTAAAGGGCATAAGCACCGGCAGAGGCTGGCGGCATCCCGGTGGGGGCCACCCCAGCAGCTGGGGGCACATTTGGTGCGACAAAAGGCATTGGTGTTGATGGCGGTGGTGGAGCCACGGCGGGTGCTGGGGCTGAAGTCAGAGCAGCGGGAGCTTTGCCAGCAGAAGGAGGGACAGCAGCAGGGCTGGTGGGTTTGTCTGGTCCCTTCTGAGCACTGTCTGCCTCGGTGGCAGAGTGCATGGGTGACACCAGGCAGGGGATCTCTGCCAGCTCTGTCGGAGGCTCAGGGACACTGGGCCACTTGCTGGCCACTTGCTTCTTGCCTTCCTGGCTGCCACCCGTGCTGGGCTGACGGTGCAGCATGCGGATGCGGTACTCCCGCAGGCTCAGGGCCTTGGGTTTGGCTTCCTTAGGCAGGCCCTCACTCGGCTCTGCTGCTGGCAGGCTCTGGGCAGGCTCCAGCCCCACACCTTGCTCTGGGCGCTGAGAGCCAGCCTCCGAGACCCCAGTGCTCTGTTTGGCAGATGGCTGTGCATCTCCCTGGCCCTCAGTCTGGTCTGTCAGGCTGGAACATGCAGCTGCTGGCTGCCCCTCCATGTTTGGTGCAGTCTTCTCCAGGGGCACCAGAGTCTTGTTCTTCTCCAGGGCCACATTCACCATTTCTGGTGCTGGCTCCTTCTGCAGCTCCTGCTTCACCTTCTTGGGCAGGAAGGTCCCTGCTGTGCTCCGAGGCCTGCCCCGGGGCCGTGGTGCCCGCTCAGCATGCAGCTCCATTTGCCCCTCCTTCCGGGCTCGTTCCAGCTGCTGTGCCAGGAAGTCTGAGACCTGAATAGAGGGACACGCTGCCCGTTGCCGGCTGATGGCTGGCTGGACATGGGGCTGTCCAGAGCCAGCAGAACGGAGCCGGTGGGCTACACAGTCCCTGCCAGGCCTGGCCTGCTTGCTTTGGTCCTCCTCTGCTTTCTTTTTCCGACTCTTCCTTGCTCTCTCACGGCCCCGTCCCTTCTCAGAGCATTCACGTTTTCCACCCACTGGGGCCTCTGTGCTGTGCCAGGAGCTGCTGTTGGGATGCAAGGCTCCACGTGCTGCTGTCTCCGGTGGGGAGGTGCCCTCTGGGGTAGTGCATGAAGGCTCCTTCCCAGGCAGTTTCTCTTCCACCTCCTCCTCTTCCACCCCATTTTCCTGGGTTGGAGGTCCTGGCAGCTCCCCTCGATCTTCTGGGATTGCCTCCCTAGTACTCTCCTCTGCTCCCAGGAGCTGGGGCTCCAGCTCATGGGAGCTGGGAGTGAAGGGCTGCAGGACCACAGGGATCTCCACACTCTCTCCCTCGCCAGGCACAATTTCCAGCAAGACGGGACTGCTCAGAAGTTCCTTGGCTACAGGCTCAGTGTCAGGGTCCAGGCACACAGTGAAGGTGGGCAGGCAGTAGGGGTGCATGGACTTCACGAGCTCACTCAGGGACACGTCACCTGTGTTGATGATGCAGGGGTCTTCATGCTCCTTCAGCACCGCCCCAGCCTCACTCACACAGAAATCCACAGCCTCCATGCTGCTGTCTAGCTCCAGGCTCAAGGCAGCCTCCTCCTCTTCTTCCTCCCCATCACTGCGCTGCGGCAGGGGCTGTTCTCGAGCTCGGTGCCAGCCCACCTTCCGCTCCACCCTCGGGGTGCTACAGACTTGTTTCTTTGGCAGCACTGAGTCCTCCAGGCCATGAGCAGCACGGTCCCAGGCCAGTTCTGCGTCAGTCTGGGAAGGGGGACCACAGCAAACATCAGTTCCTGGGCTTTTACCAGCGCTCCCCCAGGACAGGCAACTGTGTGTCTGCTGCAACTCTACAGCAAAGCCCCACTGCAGACAAAAAGCTGGGACATATTTGACCTGCCCAGTAAGACACAACAGAGCTGGAAACCTGACACTCCTACAGGAGCATCTCCAGTCCCTGGTGCCCATCACCTGAGGCAGACCTTGTTCCCACTGCCACTGGTGCCTTGCAAAAGCATCGCTTCTAGGAAAGGATGCCTGTGCCAAGAGGGAAGGCTGAGACTGGGGGCTGCAGCAGTTATCCCAGCACCACCCCAACATTGCTGCCTCAGCTTCCCCTGTTCAGCTGCTCACCTTCCCAACCACAGAGACACTGCTGCTGCTGCTGCTGAGAGGCCTGAGAGCCTTAGGCTGTTCCAGGGTAGGGCTCTCGCACTCCAGCAACGGGCGGGATAAGGTGAGAAATTTCTGAAACTGGAAAGACGGACAGAAGATGAGACAGTGGCAGGTCTATGCTGCTGGAGGGGACAGGCCACGCCTGGCCCCACAGTGCCCATGCACTTCACGCCGCAGAGCCCAAGAGGAAACAGCCCTGTTTCACCCGCAGTGCACACAGCTCCCATTGGGGACATGCTGCTCCCCAAAGCCTCTGGCACATCTCTGGCTCTACATAAAGACCCAAGGCAAAGGCATGGCCCCCCAGAGCCCTTCTCTCACATTGGGACCATCATGAGAGTACATCTCAGAGTACTGGGGACCAGAGTCCTACTATTTCAGGGCACCCTCGTGCTAGGACCTAGCAGAGCCCTGCCTGAACATCTTCCCATGGGCTCTGGGGTCAGGCTGGATCTGCCCCCCAACTCACCGAGGGATTCTCCCGCTCACGAGGCGAGGTCAGCAGCTCGGCATCCATGATGGTGTCAAAGGGGGACAGGGTCTCATCATCCGTGCTGTCCAGGATCTCTGTGATGGCATTCAGCAGGGACAGCTCGTTCTGTGCATCCAGGCAGGCCTTGCTCTGCTGCAAGGGTAGGGACGGTCTCAGAGGGTGATGGGATACAGCCACAAGACCTGGACACGGAGGACACTGCCACCACCCCCACCCACACCACAGTCAGGGCCAGCCCGGCCACCACATCCCGCATCTGTGTGTGAGCTCTCACCTCACTCAGAGAAAGATCCTCAATGATGGAGATCACAGAGGAGTCGAGATAGTTCTGCATTGTCCCCAGGATCTCTTCAGCTTCTAAGATGGTTTCTGCATCCAACGATGTTAAATTCAGGTCATCCTCCTCGACGGAAAAGCACTGTCAAGGAGCATGGGGAGCCAGGTAAACACTTTGCACAGCCCCACTACCAGCACTGATTTCCTTGCAGTGCACATGGGCTCCCGACAGCCTGTGCTGCAAACAGTGGCTGGGCACCCCCAGCACCCCGAACATGCAGGGGAAGCAGGTGGGACACAGCTGCAGGTCAGAAGGTGGCACAGGGGACCTTCCCCCTTGCTTTCAGGAGAGTCCACTGCACAAAGCCCTGTGCTGCTTTCAGCCCGAGACCCTTCCGATTACCCAGGATGCCTCCACACCAAAAATTTCTGCCTGATTCACTCTGCAGATGCATGACTGGGAAAGATGAATGGATAAAACCCCAGGCTCTGTCCAACACCACACACTGGTCGTGTAGGACAGGGAGGGGACAGGCAGACTCCCACTACCTCATGGACTGTCACGCGCTCCTCCAATTCTGGCTGTTGGCGCTTCAGATAAGCCCAAAACCATTACGAAATTCATAACAAAAGTGCAGGAGTCAGCAACAGGGGTGCAGTCAGCTGCCACTGCCGGAGCCCTACCCCAATACCTCTGCTGCAGGCTACAAGAGGACATGGTCTGTGCTTGCAATCCAGGACCAAACCAGCTTTATTGCTCTTCCTCCTTCAAATTCCCAGCCCCACATCCTTTTCAGTCCTCCAGCCACCTCCAGGGATGCTTGGGTAATTCTGAGTAACTTCGAAAAAGTATTTGCACCGCACTCCAGGGTGCCACACAGCCATGCTGCAGGATGGCCAGACGCTGGGTGAGAGCAGGGGCTGCAGCCCCCAGTTGAGCAGAGCTGCAGGACATACAGAGCAGAGCAGCAGCACAGACGTGTTACCGGCACGAGACAGGATGCAAATTCCTGTTTGTAGATGGGCTTAGGCAGAGAGATAATGGAGACTGGGAAGATAAAGCCACCAAGGACAGAGCCCTGGGAGAGTACACCTCCCTCCCAAAGCTAGCTGGGAGCAGGCTGCGACCCATCTTCCTGCCCTTGGAGCAGCACCAGCACCATGAGAATACGGCTGAACTTTGGGGGAAGCACATCTGATGCAGCTCACCTGTGCTTCACGTAGGTACCACAGCTTGCATGAGCCTGTGCCCATGCAGAACAAAATGTACCTTGTCCCTATAGAGAACCTGCTAATGCTTTGAAATCCTCTTCTAGCAAGCAGTAAACTGCACCACAGAGACAGCAGACATTTCATTAAATAGGTGTTTCTAAAATACGACAGCACCAAAGCCACATGCCCAAACCCCTGGTCCCCGAGGCTCTTCAGAGACCTGCTCCAATAAGACAGAGCAGGCACCTCTGGCCACAGCACAGCCAGGAACCCTGTGCAACCCCAGAACACAGGCATCCCAAGACCAGGCTGGGAATCAAAGCCAGAACACCCACAGCAACGCCCTGAAGCTACCCATCCCAAATTCCCCTAGTCTGTGACATGGCAGCTCTAAAGACCAGGAGTCTGCAGTGCTTTGGGGCTCAGCAGGCAGCTCGGCAGCCCAGATCAGCCTCTCCCAGGGCCCTCTGCCTGGAAGTGGAGCCCACCAGTAACACCAGGTCACCACTCCACCCCACCACGCAGATCAGGCTATGGAGCAGTTTTAGAGCAGTTTTACCGCTCAGCATCTCCAGTCCCCTCCCTCGCCGGTGCTGGCCGTCGGTCAGAGCACGGTGAAGAGCCTGCTGGCAGCCCTCTAGGCGCAGCCTGGCTTCGATTCCCAGCCAATCCTCACGCAGATACTGGGAGGACATCCAGGCTCACACGCCCAGCCCCGGCGTGCAACCCTGAGTCAGCGGTGACCGGCAGGCAGAGGCACCCAGGCCACCGGAGGAGCATCAGCAGCCCAGGGACGCGGGGACCATCTGACCTCTGCCTGATGATGGCAAAGGGATCCGGGGGACACCCCGGGGCTGCACAGCCCTGCCCATCTGGCCACAGGGCTGGCTCTCCCCAAAGAAAGCATGTAATAAGAGGTTTCCAGCTGTGATCAGCGCTGGACATTTGGAAGGAGGGAAGTAAAACCCTCCCACTCAAATGGCCTCTTCCTGCAGCTCCTGCCCGCAGCCCCGGAGGGAGGGAGGGAGGGCAATCTCACATGCCTTCCCTGACTCCCTTGACTCAGCGCCTTGCAACAAGGAGTCCCACAGCCGTGAGTCACCGGCCTGGGCTGTGTTCCCCCAGGACTCCCTTTGATCCACCTGGGGACGGGCACCTCCTGCAGCCCTCAGCGCTTGAGCATCGCTTGTGCGTCGGGGCGGGGGTATGAACCAGCCCAGCCTGCTCCCGTGTCCCTGCCCGCTCTCCTCCCTGCCAGAGACCCCTGTCACTCCTCACCCGAAGGAGAGGGGGGAACCCCCCGTGCCTTTACAGCTCCCTGTGTTTGATTCACAGCAGCGCAGCAGGGAAGAGGGTCACGGGAATGTTCAAGGACAGGCTTCGGCTCTGGCCACACTGTGCCCAAGCAACCAGCACTGCCGGGGAGAAGGGAGGATGCCCACAGCCCCAGAGAGGGCTTTGGGCACGCGAGGTGCTGGGATTGGAGCTAACTGTTTGCAGTGGACGCAGTCTAAGCGTGGCCACCAGCTCTTTCGACACCCACCCGGCGCAGGGTACACTGCGCTCGCTGCTCTGGTCCCCGGAAGGGACAACGGAGGCTCCCGAAGGCCGCTGGTGACACGTGTGCCCGGCGTGCTGCAGCTACGCCCCGAGCACAGGGCGGCCATGGTCCCCGGCTGACTGCCAAGGCCGCTCTTACAGCGCCGGAGCTGCCGGCAAGGGCGCGGGGTGAGCCCGGGAAGCCGGCAGGCTCCGCCCGGCCAGCACGGCACAGCCAGATGATGCTCCGTGGATTCCTCTGCTGCTTTCGGAAAACATCAGGCGGGAACACACCTCTCTTCCTCCATACGCAGCCCGCTCTGCTCGCGTCGGGGACGGGCGAGACGGGGTCGGCATCCTCCAGCCCGGGCTCGGGATGGGGGGGGGGCTCCCCCGCAGCCCCTCGGCCACGCAGGAGGACCCTGGCGGAGGCAGAAGTCTGGGGCTTTCCCCAAAAAATCCCGACAAACGCACAGCGCAGGTGCCCCTGGGTCCCCTCCTGGGGTGCTGCATCCCCGCGCTCCCCGTCCAGACAACAGCGCACTCGAACCCAGCCCAGCGCCGGCAGGGCCCACTGAGGCCGGTGACAGCGGCAGCGCCGCTCCCCACGCCTGCCCCGGCGCGTGAGCCTCTTGCTACGGGATAAAGCCCCGCTTCCTGTGGAGAAGCCCCCGCTACGGCTCGGGGAACCTCCCCCGGCCCGGCGCGGGCCACGTTCTGCACCCAGAGCTCCTGCTATCGAAACCGGCGGGTGTTGGTGTCCCAAACCGCGCCAGCCCAAGCTCCCCACGGCCGCAGGTGGCAGAGGGCGGCGCCGGGATGGAGGAATCGTGGGGGAATGACTCGGGCGGCATCCCCCTAGCCCCCACTACCCAAGGCCGGGGTGTCACCTCCCGCAGGGGACACCAAGCCACCCGTCCCGCCGAGTCCCGTGGCGCGGCCCCCCCGACCCAGAATCTCCCCGCGCCCACACCCCACCCCGGCGGGAGAACTCCGGGCACCCCGTTCTCCCACCCACAGAAAGGGCGCCCCACTCCGGGTGCAGCGGGGTCGCCGCCGGCCCGTGCTGCGCCCTCCGCCCG
>VXAZ01001232.1:304438-317760 GCA_013399875.1 Gymnorhina tibicen
CGCCCTGCGGCGCGGGGTGGTGCAGGCGGGACTGGCGGGAAGCGCCCCCTGGGGGCGGGGCAGGCGCGCGTTTTCCCGCGGCGCCGCGGGCCCGCCCCGCCGGTCCCGGCGCACACGTGCGCGCGGCCGACACGCGTGTTCCCGCCGTTCCCGAAAAGCAGGGGCGGAGCTGCTGTGGGCGCAGCAGCTCCCCGTCCCCCGGCCACAAGCTTTCCCCGTGCCTGAGGTGCCTGTGCAGCACTGTCATGGTGCTCCATCGAGCCCAACCTCGTGTCGGGCTGCTGGAGGTGACACGCACACCTGGTGGGCACAAACTATCGGGTGTGAAAGGAGGGATGGGCACGGTGAGCTCCCGTGCAGCCTCCTGGCTCGGCGACGGGGCAGGGTACCCAAGTCACTGCTTGTGCCTAGGCATGTGCTGCTCTCCAAAACTGACACACAGAAAATCACCTGGAGAATGTGAGGGAGCCAAACTCGCTCAGTGGACACAGCTGCTATCCAGCCTGGCTCCTCAGGAAGGCAAGGGATGCTGGTGTGTGCAGGCACTTGGCCTGGCTCTCTTTGGTATCCTCTGTTCAGGAAGTCCAGAGTCCCTTCCTGTGGCTCTTCTGTCACTTCCTGTGGCTCTTCTGGCTTCCAGATGGACAGCAGCATCATCTCATGGGGTTCAGGGATGTGCTTACAGCAGCACAGGTGCAGTATGGACATGTAGTTGGAGCTCTGCAGATTTGCCTGATGGGAGCTAATTGTCTTGGCCTCTACATCAGTCCCTCGGCACAGACCTGCCCAGGCCAGATTCCCTTGTGGATCCACAGGATAGAGCTGCTTTTCTTGGCCTTGTGTGCCTGGTCATTGAGCTCAGCTATGTCTGACACCTGGAGCCTCATCCTGCTGCTCTCCTTCCTTCCACCCCTGCCACAAGGGACTTTCAAATGTGATCAGTCATCCCACATCACCTCCTGCCTCGCAGGGCCTGTTCCTCCCTAGACACAGACTGGCTCTCTGCCAGGGGAGCTGCTCCCCTCCACCGCCTCGTCCAATGAGCCCACAGCACCTCTCACCAAAATGCCTGGCCAAAATTCCGTCTGAGCAGCAGGCAGGTGGCTGCGTCCTTCTCCAGGGCTGAGTGCTGCAGAGCACGTGTTGCCATGGGGGCATGTGAGCACACCGCTGGGGCGGGGGGGATTTTGCTGGATGTAACAGGCTCCTTAGGCCAGCATCTGCCTCTGGCACTGCAGAGGAAGCAGGGGAGGCCGGGCAAGTGCTCCAGGCTCTGCAGCCCAGGTGTGGTTGCCCCTCTGAAGGACACTTTGCTTCCCCTGAGCTCAACACATCTAAAGCAAGGAACAAGTAACTTTTGAAATGCCCACGTCTCTCTCCACTGGCCTGAGGAGAAGCTGTCCATAACGTGGCACCCAGAGACCTGCTGACAAGGACGTGGAACAATGTTTCCCTTGGAGCCCTGCAGCGTTCCTCCTCCTGCTCCACACCCTCCTCTCCTGTCATGTCCTCTCCCTGGGGCACATCCAGGGCATGCAGTGACCTGCCTAATCCCTCTATGTCTGTGTGTGGCAGGACCGTGTGGCACAGCAAAGCTGATCTCTCACAGAGATCCTGCAAAGTGGGACCATATTCCTTGCACACAGGGTCCCTGGGGCGTGACGATAGGGAATCTCACCTGCAGGTACCTCCCTCCCCCAGTACAATCCCCAGCAGGGATGCTCTCCTGGCACAGGGCAACACCAGGCATTCCTGATGGTTTACAAGGAAAAACAAACAACAGCCTGAAAGGAAAATGCGCATTCTACATCCCCGGCTCCCCTCCCTTCCCCCTCTTGTGTTGTGACCACTCCCTGGCCAGGCACAGCCTGATGCTGCTCAGGGCCATCCAGTTTCAGCCTGTGCAGCACCCAGGGCGGGCAGCTTGCTCAGGGCTAATAGGCACAGCCTGCAAAGGAGAGCTCAAAAACTCGTGTGGCGCTTAAAGGACACTCCGCTCAGTGAAGAGGAATGTGAGTCCCACCCAGGCAGGAGCAGATGGACTGGAGTTGGCCCTTCAGAGAGAAGAGAGGGCTTTGGCTCCCCAGGGCAGTTTGCTCAGCCTGGGATGCTGCTCCCACCGTGGGGCTGGGGCTGCATCTTGGCAGGGCAGTACAGGGACAGCGCTTGCCTTTGCAGACTGGGCTCTGGCCCCACAGCTGGTGTGCAGGATCCTGCAGAGCTGCGTGGGGCTGGGGCAGGATCCCTGGTGAGATCCTCTTGGGCAGGTGCCCCCAGGGAGACCCTGTCCCTATGGCACTCTGCTCCTTCTGCCCTGGCATCTCTCTGACCCCAAGCCTCACCCGGGATGCTGTCACATCCCTGCCCGGCCCAGGGTGCAGCACACACCCGAGCAGCTCCCAGCCTCCTGTCTGGCAGCCTCTGCTGTCCCCACACAAGGCGCAGCAAACGCCGGCCACGATGTCCCTGATTGTGCAAAGCGCTGTTGCGAACCCCCTTCCTTCCTGCCCTCCGGCCCTCTCAGGCCGCTTCCCTCCCGCCCACAACCTCCACAGTGCTGTGTCCTCCCCGTGCCCCGGGGCTGGGAGACTGGCAAGGTCCCAAAAAGCACAAGCCTTGAGCAGGCTCTTCCATGCGGAACAGCCGTGGCGTCCTCTGCTCGTCCCCATGGCCTCCCAGGTGGAAACCCCAACGAGCCGCCCTAAGACACTCGGGGCTCAGCCACAGGCCGGGTCCCTGAGCACTCGTCCCTCCAGTCGGGTCTCTCTCGGGCCCTGGGAAGAGCAGCCCTGGCGGGGGGAGGCGGGATGGAAGCTTCAGCCCTGCGCCGCCCCCGGGAGCCCCCGGAGTCCTGAGGACCCTCACCCACCCACGGGGGTCTGGGGACAGCGCTACCCCTCCTCCGACGGCTGCAAACCCTAGGGGGCAGCGCCGAGAGCCTCCTCGGAGCGGAGGGGGGAACCCTTCTCCTTCGTTTCATTTCCTCCCTCACGGACCCCTCCCCGATCACACACCGGAATCCCCCCGCCCCTCACGGTGACTGGGGGGGGGCGGAGGGGCGCGTGCCTGCGCNCCGCGGCGCGCCGCCCATGCGAGACCCCCGCGGCCCGGGCAGCGCGCAGCGACCCCCGGCCGGGCCAGGCATGTGAAGATGTCAGTGGGCTGTGCATGCCCTGGTGAGTAGCGCGGCGGCGGGGCGCGGGGGGGCGCGCGCTGGAGACCCTGGGGCTGGGGTCTCCGCGGCATCGGGGCTGGGTGGGGAGCTGGGGGTCACTTACGGGGTGGGGGCCCCAGTGGTGTCGGTGTTGGGGTCTGGCTGTGGGGCTGCGGTCCCATGGTGTTGGTGTTGGGGTCCGGCTGTGGGGCTGGGTCCCCTAAGAATGGGCGCTGGGGTCCGGCTGTGGAGCTGGGATCCCCACTGCATTGATGCTGCTGTCCTGCATTGGGGCTGGAATCTCCAGCTACGGGACTGGGGTCTCCATGGCATTGGTGTTGGGGTCTCCATGGCATTGGTGCTTGGTGTCTCCGTGGCATTAATGCTGGGGTCTCTATGGCGCTGGTGCTGGAGTCTAGCTGTGGGGCTGGGGTCTGCATGGCCTTGGTGCTGGGGTCCCCATGGCATTGGTGCTGGGGTCCCCATGGTATTGGTGCTGGGGTTTGGTTATGGGGCTAGGTTCCTGGGGCATGGCTGCTGGGAGCCGACTACAACACAGAGGACCTTTCAGTGTAGGTGCTGAGGTTTGGCCATGGTGCTGGTGCTGGGGACAAGCGATGGGAGTCAGCAAGGTGTGGGGACTGGAGTCCTAGTCGCTATGGTGTGGCTATCGGGTCCAGCCATGGGGATGGGGTCTCCATGGTACTGGCTGTTGGAATCCAGCTGAAGGGCTAGAGTCCGTAGAGCATGGACATTGGGGTCTGACTGTGGGATTGGAGCCCCATGGCATGGGTGCTGGGGTCTGGTTGTGGGGCTAGGACTCTGTGGCTTGGATGCTGGGCTTCCTATGGCATGGATACTGCGATCTGTTGGACTAAGACATCTGGGACCCAAGAGCACATGGATGCTGGTACCAACCTGGAACTGGGACCCCACAGGCAGGGTGCTGCAGGGGCATTGGGCAGGCATGCGGGTGGCACTGTGAAGAATGACCCTGAAGCACCCCTGTGGCCAGGGCAGTAGGTCTGTGGGGTGCCACAGCTCCCCATGTGGGTGTGAGGCACAGTGTCCGTGGAGAGGCTTGGCAATGCTGTTGGTGGACATGGGTGCTGTATGGCCCCCCACCATGGCCATTGTGGGGTGTCTGCTGGAGAGTTTCTTCCTCATTCTGGAGCCTGTGGGCTAGCAAGGCTGCTGGACTACATAGGAGGTGTGATGAGTTGGTGAGGGCTCAGCACCTGGGAGGGTGCTGCCGCAGGGATACTCATCTGGATTCCTGTGCTTGGGGGCAGGTTTGGGGCAGCTGGCCTGGCTGCATCGCCTGCTGCGGCGTGCAGAACGTTGCTGTGCCAGGAACAAGGCAGGGCAGGGGTCCCGGAGGGCTGCTGGAACCTTGTCCGGCACCAGGTCCCTGTGGCGCTGGGCAGCAGACAGGGAGAGCCAAGTGTGGGGGGCCCTGGGGAGGGGGTTCTGCCATTTTCCTGGGCATCTGGCACATGAGGTCCCTGTGGGGGAACAGCGGGAACGCTCCTCAGCCCAGCTCCTGTGGCAGCATCCCTGTGGTCCCGAGAGAGCCTCCTGCCAGGCCAGAACCCCCGTGCTGGGGGGCTGCTGGAGGCAGTGGAGCACTGTGACAGCACAAGGTCCCCGTGCCTCCCCCGGAGCCGCCTCTGCCGAGGGGTTTGCAGCTGGATAAGCGGGGTGGGGAAGGGGTGCCCCTGCGCGGCGGCCCCCCGCCCCTGCGCTGCCTGCGCCTCGCCGTCGTGTTTCTATGAAGGCAGGCGGCCCCTTCCCCCATCCTCCTCCTCCTCCTCCTCCATCTCCCACTGGAAGCTGCCAGAGCGCTGCTTCCTCAAGCAGAAAGTCACGTGAACCTCCCTGCGAGCCAGGCCGAGCAACCACAGCACCCGCCCCGCAGGCACCCCGCACCGGGGGCACGACACCCCTCCCGACACCCCCAGCCTTGGCGGGGGTCCCGCCTCGGCGGGGCGAAGGCCGAGTGACGGCCAACGGTGGGGCCCCCGCCGTATTCCCCAGGAGCTGGCCCCATGCCACTGGGAATGTCATCGGCATGTTGGTGGGCGCAAAGAGGGGGGTCTTCCCTCGGTGCGGTGACGGGGAGCCGTGGGGTCACCCCTCGCCTGGGAGTATCTCTGGGGATGGCTTTATGTGTTGTGTCCCCCCCAGGCCGCCCCTGCCCGCTGCCCCAGGGCAGGGAGGACACGCGGGTGCCGTGCAATGTGCATGTGCCCCCCGCCTCTTCCCCCGCTCCCCCGCCGAGGCTGGGTGGCACATCCAGAGCCTGCGCCCCCCTCCCCCTTCCCCTCCCCGGACTGTTTATCGGAATATAGAAAAAACAAGCTCTGCCGCTGGCCTCCCGCCAGCCAGAAACATTTAATGAGCCGCTCTGCCCAGGCTGCTCTTCAGGGCTGCATTAACTTGGAGGAGTTTCCTGCTTGGGAGCTGCTGCCGGGGGGGGGAAGGGGGGGGTGTTTGGCTGCCCCCCTTCCAAGTTGTGCCCTCCCAGAGGGATGATGTACTCCTTGCCATCCCTGGGGATGCATCCTGCCCCACTGCCTCTCCTCGCACACCCCTCCTGAGAGGTTTCCCTGCTCCTTTCTTCCCCTCTGCAAGAGCTTTGGAGCAGGAAGGCTGCTCAGCTGGGAACCTGATGCACTCTTGTGCCTGAGGATGGTGAGGAACTGCTGGGGCCAGTGGAGGGCTGAGGGGGGCTTTGCCCCCCTCCTCAGATGTGGAGAGGTGAGCAGCAAGAGCGTAATGGGCTCGGAGTGGAGGTGGCAGAGGCTGGGGCAGCAGCTGCCCGGTGCTGGTGCCAGCGGTGCTGTGCCCAGGGCTGCTCGGAGCAGGGCCGGCAGACAGGTCTTGGCATCCAGACACCAGCGGGGCCCTGACCCCTGGGGGCACCTTTCACTCTCCCAGCATGCTCTGCACTTTCTTTCTTAATTATTTTTATTATTATCATTATTTTTTCCCCCTGTAGTGATGGTGTCAGTGCAGAGGGGGAGGAAGGGAGAAAAGCGGAGTGGAGCTGTTCTCCATCCCTGCAGGGCTGGCTCCAGCTTCATGGCAGGGAAGCAACTTTCCCAAGGTCAGCACCTTCCCTGGGACACCTCACAGAGAACCAGCCTGTGCACCCCTCTGGCAGGAGGGAGAGCTTCCCAAGCCACATGCTTCGGGTCCCGGGATGGACATGCCCGGCCAGGGCACGGCCCGTTGCTGTATCCCTGCCTTCTGCCGAGCTGGCGCCGTGCATCCCCCACCGTCACGAGGCCGAGCTGTGCCACATGCCTTCTGCGACAGATGCGCTGGGAGAGGGATGGCGGTGAGCGGGCTGAGTGCCGTGGCGGGGGGGCCAGGCAGCCCCGACCTGTGTGGGCTCTGGCTCCCAAATATCCCTGGGGGTGCCCAGCACCTTGGGGTGCCCCTGGGCCTGTTGGGGAGGGGGGGAGCAGTAGGGGTCCCGAGGCCTCATGGTGTGCATCCATGTGCTCTAGTCCAGGCTTTTTTCACGTTACCAGTGATGTTTGGATGAAACATGCTACTTGCCCTGTCCCCCTCAGCAGCAAAGTGCCTGGCCGGTAGATACCACGTGTGCTGTGTTGCCTGCCCACTTCTGGCATGCTCTGGCAAAGTCAGGATGGGTTTGTGGCTGTCTGGTGCTCAGTGAGGGGATTCCTCAGGGATTCCTGTTGTTGGTGTGAGGCACCATCACAGCGCTCCTTGGAGTCAGTGCGAGCTCACCCAGGATTTGCCTGGAGAATCCTGGCTGGGTTAGTGCCGTACCAGTGCTAGTGGGTTCAGCACTGTGTATTTGCACTGGGCCCCAAGTTTATTCCAGGAATGTTGTTACCTGCTCAACACAAACTGCTGTGAAAGCTGCTGCCTGGGGAGTGAGGGGATGCCCCTTCCGGATGGGACCTCCGGGGCAGGGAGGTGCCCTTGGGACCCGGGAGGGCTTGTGGCCAGGAATGCATTGGCCAGGTGGCTGTGTGCCCCCAGGCAGGGCAGGAGCCGAAGCAGCTCGAGTGTCCCCTGCCCATCCCTGCGTGTCAGATCACTCGATTTCATGCCACCCTCTCCTCCCCCACTCTGCTCTGGGATTCTCCCGTCATATCCATGTTGCTAGAACACGAGGCATGGGTCTGTGTGGGGTGCCAGGAGCATACTGGGGCACTTGGGAGCACGGTGCCCATGCGTAACAACTGTCGGTGTGTCCTGGGGCACGAGCTGCACTGTTGGCGAGAGCCCCCAGCTCTGTGCAGGGTAACACTGGGCCCTGGGGCTGCTGTTGTGCATGGTGTGGGTGCACCCCTGGGTCTGGGGAGCAGTGGGTGTGGGGACAGCTCCTGGGTGGTGGGGTGCAGGCAGGATGGGGCTGGGTGACCGTTATCAGCTGCCCGCAGGCTGTGGCTGTGGTTTCCTGCCAGTGCTGGGGGGAGGGTGCTGGGGAGCAGGCAGGGCTGCCAGGGGGCTGCTGGGCCCTACCTGGAGCAGGGATAGCGGCAGCAGTCTGCCCCTCTCCCAGGGTCTCTGCTGGGCAGGGTTGGGGTGGCTGCAGTAGGGGTGATGCTGGCAGGTTTTTGGGAGGTTCACTGCTGCGTCCTCCTGGGGCTGTGGGAGAGTGGGCTGTGCACCAGTGTTAGGTGTCCCTTTTGAGCAGGGCTGCTGATGGGGCTCAGGAGCCCCCAAAGATGTCAGACCAGCCTCCCATTGCAACTCACTCCCTTCTCTCCCAGGCAGGTCATAGATCGGGATGAACGTTAAACCCGGGGCATAATCTCCCCTTTGGCAGGCACTGGCCCCTGTCCAGCCCTGACCCGCCCTGCCTGCCGGGCAACCGATAACACCCTGCCCGCACCCCTCTGCTGCTGCTTCCTTGGGGGAGCCCTGTGGGATGTAGCTCCTGCCCCCGTTTTGCAAGGTCTCTCTCTGCCCCGGCCTTGTGGAACCTGCAGTCGGGTAGCAGAGGTTACCCTGCAGCAAGGTGACAGTTCCTGTGCCCCAGGACGGCCCCGTGGTGAGAGGGTGGCAGACGGGGTAGGAGGGTTCCTGTTTTCTGCAGAAGCAGCAGCCTCAACCCCTCTACAACACACCAAGGGACAGGTGTTGTGTATGCAGCCAGGTTTCTGCAGCACAGCCCAGGTGGGTGGACACAGTGCTTGCAGCCCAAGCCAGGCTGGGATGTCGGTGGTGTTGGGATGCTGGACTGTTCTGCAGCAGCCAGTTGCGCCAACCTCTGCTCTGCTACATGCATCCTTCTCCACCCAGGGTCTTGTGCAACCTGGGGGTCTCCCTTCCAGGGCAGGGGTTGCTGCTGCCTGCTGTGAGTAGCTGCAGGGTGGTGGGTGCCAGCTTTTGCCCACCCCAGCTCCTGCCTCCCCACTGGGAGCCCATGGCAGCTCGTGGCATGGCAGGCATGCAGCTCTGCTGGGCATGAGGCAGGTCCAGGCACCCCGACTTGCCTGCTCCAACTGGCCCGAGGTGAGCCCGGGGCAGCTGCGGGCAGGGGCAGGCAGGAGCACGGCAGCGGGAACTCTCTCCCTGCCGGGGATGGCACTGCAGAGCTGCTGGAGGAGCCTGACGTGGTGCAGCGGTGCATGGAGTTGGGAAATGGGGGTGCCGCCTGGGCATGGGGAGTGCCAGGCTGCCAAAAGTCCTTGTGGAGGGGCATTTCCCTGCTGAGGCTGGGGAGATGTCGTTATGCTCCTCCCAGCTTGGTGCCCCTGCCAAATCCTTTGGGCAGCCACGGCATGCCGAGTCGCCCTGCCTGCTGCCAGCGCGTGCGCAGCAGGAGGCTTGGACAGTGCCAGGGCTGCCCCCCAGGACCCCAGGCTGTCCCCAAGTGGAGTAGATGGGCCTCTATGTCAATCCCTACAGGAATTGGACCTGGAACTGTGGGAGCTGCCGTCACCATCCCACCGTGGCTGTGTCCCTGCTTGGCCTAGCTGGTGGGGAGGAGGCAGCCGCTAACAGGAAGGACACGCATGTTAGCAATGAAAACACGGCAGTGAGAGGAAGCAGAAGCAATGCATTATTGATGGAGCTATTTGATGCTGCTATATTCAGAGAGCTGCTCCGGAGTGTTCGGCAGCACTGTGTGGGGGGTGGCAGGGGTTGGGCTCAGCTGGTGGAGAGTTACCTGCTTGCAGTCAACCGTGTACAACCATGGCCCTGTAACATGTCCCTTACCTTCTCCCAGGGGAGCTTCTAGCGTGGGAGGGCACAGTGACATGTGGGTACTGAGAGGGATGGCAGCCTTGGTGGGTGGGGGTTTGGTGGGTGGCAGCTCCTGGCTATGTAAATCTCTTATGGATGCCAAGGGTCCTCTGTGGCTTGGGAGACAAGAGTGGAGGGAATGGAGGGGGAACAGTGGGCCCGGGGCCAGGGTGCTCTCTTACTGGGGCTGAGTTCCTGGAGTTGCAGGGCTGGGTGTGGGTGTTGAGGATTCTGCTTTGGCTTCTCTTTGAAGCAGCAGTGCCTGTCCCTTGGAGGGTAGATGGTCTTCTTGGAGGACAGAGGGTGTGCGCAGGATGCTGGGGCTGTTCAGCCATGCTTCATGTCACCCCTTCCCTGCCGTGGGTTCCCAGGCCAGGAAAGGGGCTGTAAAATGAACCATTCTTGTAACATGAGAGGATCCACCTGGAGGCTCTGGAGGAGCCTTAAAACCCTGCAGCTCTGGCAGGCTGGCTCCGGGCTTCTGCAGAGGAACTGGGGCTCGCTGCTGTGGGTGGCTGTGCTGGGGCTGAGCTCTTGCAGGACATGCATTGCGGTATCTCAGGAACAGCATAGGAACGCTGTGGGGCATTTTTCTAGTGCTGGTGCCACGGGGAAACCCCTTTCTAGGAGGACATGCCAAAGCTTGCTTGCAGACTGCACCTTCCCCTTGGAGCCTACGGGCAGCCCAGCAGTGATGAGGCTGACCCACCACGCCAGAACAAGGTGTGATGTGAGGTTGGGCACCCCATATGAACCTCATGCACTCTGGGGTTCTGCACCCCTCTGTAACCTTTCTCCATCTCCTCTTGTTTTGGCAGGGATGGGCACCAATGCATGCACTTGGTTGCTGCTTGTCCACTGCTCACATACTCAGACTGATTTTTCTGTCCCATGCAGGATGCTCAAGATGTGACCCTGTAACTTCCCACTCTGCCCTGGCAGCTTTTCCCCAGCCCCTGGGCTTTATTTCTGCCTCTGGGTGTCTGGAAGTGATTCTGGTTTTGAAGGGTTAATCCCAGGAGCCCCCAGGATCTGCTGCCTGCCTGGCATGACTCACCATGTAGTTTCCAGCCTCCCCCAAGCCTCCTCTGGAGAGATGGAGCTGTGGCTTCTCCAGCCAAAAAAGGGGGCCCCTCCTGCCCCAGAACTCCCTTTTGATCTGGTCATGCATAGCTTTAGGGAGGAGAGAAGCCCCTCCTTGAGAAACAGGGAAACAAAGCATATTTCTGTTTGAAAGGTGGTAGGATGGTAGGATTTGGGGGGTTGACTGTTGTTTTCTGCAAAAGGGGGGCTCCAGGATGCATGCTGTGCTGCACTGCTGCAGGCTGCATCTGCGTGCCTGCGATGGTGCCTAGGTCTGGCTGCTATTTGGACAAGTCCATGAGGTTTGGAAGTGCCAGGCCAGTCTGTCTCCCGGTGCAGGCTGTGCTGTTTGCAGAGCTAGCAGAATTTTATTATTATTTTTTATGTAAGCGCGTGTCTGTGTCCCTGCTCTACGCCTGCGCTTGCTGGGCTCCGGCTGGGTGTCAGTGTGAGCATGCCCTGCCTCCTGCCCCGCTCGCCTGGGATCCCTCACGCACACTCTGCAGGCACACCAAGCCGTGGCCACAGGGATCAGAGAGACCTGGGCATCCCCTGGCTACCGTGGTCCCCACCGGGCTCTTCCCATCCGTTTGTCTGGGATGTATCTGTGCTCGCTTCTGCTATCGAGTTGCTGCCAATTCCCTGGGCTGAGACCTCCACCGGGTGTTGGATCAGGGCTGGACTTTGGGGAGACCAGGCAGGCATGGGGCCCTTGCTAGGGAGAGAGTGGAGGCTACGATCTGGGGGATGCGGTGCCCTACCACAAAAATGGGGTAGCCCTCTGCTCCCCTCGCAGTGCGGGCGCGAGCACGTTGTGAGGAAGGGGCTCCCCCACACCGTCGCTGCCACACACGCTTCCCAGCTGCATCCCAGCCCTTCTGCTCTCCATCTAGCATCTATTTAATTATTAACTCGGCTATAACCATAAACAGCTGGGGCTGCTGCAGCCACGTGGACCAGTCCAGCGCTGTCGTCAGAGCTGAGCAGGGACACGTGAGCAGTCCCGGAGGGCTGCTGAGCCCCGGGATAAATTGCTCCAGGCATGTTTGCTGTGAATGCATTGGGCCAGGCCATGGGGCCTGGGGATCAATGGGGGCTGCTCTCTGATCTCCCTGGCCATGGCACTGGTGCCAGGAGTCTCTAGTACAGGCACAAAATGCCCTTTTTTTCACTGTTTTGCAGTATTTTGCCGTAGCAGCATGGTGTTGAGTGCTGGTGGGTGGTTGTGCCTCATGCATCTTTGAGCCTTGAAGTGGGAATGGGGTGCAGGCGGACTGTGTTTAGTGGCCTAAAGTGTCTTGGCCAGGAGGGCTGTGCCATCCTGTAGCTGTCACCAGCATTGCAGCCAGCACTTTTTTTGGCTTAATGACAGTGGGGGTCAGCATGCTGCAGCCCCATCTCACCCACTACCACAAGATTTGGGCTGGCACGAGGACAGGCAGTAAAGGGGCAGCATTCCGGGGCACTTGCAGCATCCCTGTGCCCAGTTATCAAGGCACTGACAGCATGGGTACCTCCTGCTGCATGTGCCTTTCACAGAGTAGGGTGTCACAGAGGTTTTTAGGTTTACAGTGAGTTTCCCTCTCTGTAAATCTGTGGTTTATGAAGAGTTTTGCTCTATTTAGTCCAAGTGCCTGTGGAAGGTGATACTGCAGGGTGGCCTTCAAGAGGAAGGGGAAATCATGATGGTGTGATGTGGACCAGGATGGAGTTGGGGCCTCACTCAGCTGATGAGTGTGGAGGACAGGAGTGAGGGGATGCTGCCTGTCCCTCTTCAGTGCTGGTCTCAGATAGCAACATGGCTGGGGAGCAGGGGGCTGCTCCCAGTCCTCAGGTGCAGGGCTTTGGACAAGCGCAGAGGGGAGGACACCCCCAAAACCTCATGGATGAGGTTTTGCACTCACCATGTCTGCTCTGTTGGACGGGGAGGGGGGCAAGTGTGCTTGGCAGGACCCAACTGGTTGTACCTGCATTACCCCAAGGCTTGGGGAGGGGATGAGGTGCAGGCCTGGCCCTGCAAGCAGGGGGATGTGGGAGGGTGTGCGTGCCCCAGGCATGGGTGCACACCCAGCCAGGGCTGTGCCGGGAGGCGTTTGGGAAGGCGTGCAAGTGCATGCCAGCCCATCGGTGTGAACACCAGCCCACGAGTGTAGGGTGAGATGTACCAGCACGTGTGTGTGTGTGTGTGTGTGTGTGTGTGATTGCGCGCTGAGCCTCTGAGCTTGCTCTTACTGCCAGGAGCCAGGGGCTCTTGGGGCTTTGGGGGGAGCCAGGCTGGGCTCTGAAGTCCCGGCTCATGTCCCTGCTGCCCATGGGCTTGCCGACAGGGCTGGCAGCAGAGGTCTGTGTCAGTCTGACTTGCCAGGGCGGGAGCAGGAGCTGCAAGGGGCAGATGTGGGGCAGAAGGGGAATGGGGAAAATGGGGTTTTTTTTTATAACGGAAATTTTCATAATGGAAATTTTTGTAAAATCTCCTAACTGGAAGAGGTTGCAGTTTTATCAAAGAAAGGAGACCCGGGGGAGACCCTGGGGTCTCCTTTCGTGGGATGGAAATTTCAAGACTGGCACATTTTATTTTTCATCCCCCCTCCCAAACAAGCCGGTTGTATTTTTCTTTTCTCGCCTGAAACTGGGGGAAAGGGAAACAAGTTTCAGAAAGAAAAAAAAATCCTGAAAAAACTTCAGACACCCCGAAACCAAGCTAGGGAAAAGGTCTATTTTTTGAAACTTTCGCAGTAGGGAAAAAATCCTTGCCCCGGCTGGTGCCGAGCTCCTCAGCGGGACGCGGCTCCCGCATCCCCATCCCGGGGAGTGCCTGTATCGGCGCCGGGGGGGGGCGGGGAGGATA
>VXAZ01001232.1:318069-352449 GCA_013399875.1 Gymnorhina tibicen
CCCGCGGCAGCCGCCTGCCCGCCCTCTGCTCCCCCCGCCCGGCTCTCCCTGTCCCCAGCTCCCCTCTCCCTCCTCAGCTTCCCTCTCCATCCTTACCCAGTTCTCCTATCCCTCATCCCTCCCCAGCTGCTCTGTGCATCCTTGGCCCCTCAGCTCGTTCCCTCCCCGCCAGCTCCCCTGTCTGTCCTCCCCCTCCCTGCCTGTGGTCCCTCCCTCTCTCCTGGCTCCCCTTTCTACCCACCAAGTATTGGCTTTTGGAGCGGCACCCCCAGCCTGGTGGGGTGCTGCCAGCAGCCCCCATGCCCTGTTGTGCCCTGCTCCATCCCAGCCCGCAGTTCCCTTTGTTCTTCTCCGGGTTCCTTCCCCTGCCGAAGCCCCTTGACAGCTGCCCCACACCCTCCCGGTCCCCCTGTGTGCGCTGTCACGGGGTCTGTGGGGCCAGTGCCTGGCTCTAGGGGCTGCTCACCTGCCGCACCTCACTGCTTGCTGCAACTTCGTCCTTGCTTGCAGCTCAAAGGGTCCCGCCAGCCTCCCACGGGTGCCTCAAAGGGAATAAAAGGTCCAAGGGGTACAAACGCATGAGGGCCATGCACATTCTCGCAGAAGCTGCCTTGCCAGGTGTCCAGGCTCAGGGGGCCATGGGCACAGGGAGCTCATCCTCCCTGGCAGACAAAGCTCCAGCTTGATCTGGGCCAGCCAGAACTGGGGACCAGGCTGAGGGTGAGCGCAGCATCCTTGGCAGTGGGGAAGACTCAGCAGCTCCAGTTTAGAAGTCGGCATGCATGCCACAGTTGCGGAGGGGTGTCTTAGCTGGGAGGGTGTTTTCTTGGAGCCCCTTTGGCAGATCCTGCTGTGGTAGGCTGCCCTGGTCTTGGGTGGCTGGCCTCCGGCAGTCCCTGCCAGCCTGCCTTCTTGGGATGGGTGATAAGCACCCTGGGGCAGCACTACTGGGGCTCCCTTGGTTTGGGCAGCCTCCAGTCCCATCTCTGCAGCCCTGGGTGGCAGAAGTCAGGCACCATGGCAGGAACCTGCTGAGCAACTGCCAGCTGTAGCCAAAGCCAGTGCTGCAGCAGGAGCCAAAACCAGAGGTGTCAGCCACTCCCAGGGTGAGGTGTGAGCAAAGGGTTCCAAGGCTGTGGGGTCTAACAGAGACTCACCTTCTGGGGGCACACTGTGCAGTTACGCCACACTGCAAACCCTCACCTGCTTTGTTCTCATCAGGAGGGTCTGAGCCTGCTCCAGGCTGGGCCAGGCAGGTGTGAGAACAAACACCCCTTCCCAGGGTCTTCCCAGTTGTTCTCCACATGCTTTCGATATGATAGCACCTTGTCTGAGCAGTTTTGCAGCGACTCCTCCAGTGCTGGTCGGGTATCAGCTCTTATTGCTTCTGTTGCAAGTATGGGTAAATATCAGTGTCCTTGTTCCTTCTTTAAAGCCTTAGGTTTTGGAGTTCTCATTGTGGGGGAATTGTGGTTTTCACTGAAGTAGAACTGAATGTGGCCTTTCCACTCCTGATGCTGTAGAAATCCCAGGTTTGTGATCTGAGCACTCCTTAAAGACTGAGAAGTGCTGAGCAGAATGACACATAAGCTGTGTTGTTTCAAAGAGGAAAACTTGTGATCCAAGGGGGTCAGGCTGGTGCTGGAAGGTTTGGTGACACAAAGGTTTTGCTGTCATTTGGTGGGGACTTTTCCCCTCACCAGGAGCAGGTCACAATCCATGTAAAATAGGAAAAGGGCAGTGAAAAGCCACAGAAGTTTACGTCAAGCAAAGGTGCCCCAGGCTGGGGATCTGGAGCCTCTTTCAGCTTCTTTTCAGAGAGCAGTGATAGCTGGCGGCCCCAAGCTTGCCCAGCCCCTCAGGATGCTGGAGCAGAGGGTGACATGGACCAGTCCAGCCCCAGGGTTCCTTCCCTGTCCCAAGGGTGGTAACAGTGCTTGTCCCAGAGTGGACTCTCTCAGCGTTCCATCTTTCATGTGCTTGCAGCTCTGCACTGGCGTGAGCTTGACGTCTGCATTAATACGGACCTAAAGTCCTGTGCGGTGGCAGAGCAGGACAGCACTTCTGGCCCTCTCCCTTGGAAACCTCCTGTCCTCTGAGTGATCTAGGGACAGAGTGCTCCTGCTGTTGTTTGCTCCGGGTGTGTGTGTCTGTGGGTTGTGACGCTTGCCGCAATGAGGTTTGCTGCCCCGTGGGTTGCTGTTGTTTCGGGTGGAGTTGTAACCAGGGATGCTGGGGTGAGGATTTCCCTGTGGTGGGGTTCCTCATGCCTTCAGGAGCACCAGGCAGGTGTGCTTGACCATACCCTGCCCTTTCACTTCCTGGGGTTTTGGCCCCGTCCTGCACTGGTTGTCCAAAGGCCTGACACCAGTGGCAGCACGCGCTGCCAGCGCAGCGGTGCGAGTCCAGCAAACACTGCATTTGCTCTGTCCCCAGTGCTGCCGGCAGCCTGCCTGTCCCTCGTTCAGCCACTCCCATGTCGCCTCCCAACCGAGTACTGAGGAGAGAGAAGTTCTGCCTGAGCTGAAGGGCAGAGGCTTGCCCTGGCAGCTCGAAGAAGCAATGGAGGTGCTTTGTAAGCTGCACTGAGTAGGTTCTCGCCACGCTCACACTGTCCCTCCTCTCCGTGGGCATCTGTGAGTGGTCCAGACCTTGGGGCAGGCGCTGCACCCCAGCGTCATGGTTTGCCCCCGGGCACATGCTGCCCCATCGAGGCCAGCCGGATCCTCGCGGCGGGAGTTACCCAGCTTTTTCTCCCGCTCCAGAGCGGGCGTCTGGCCGGCTGCCAGGGCTGCGGGGCTCCACCTAGGAGGCAACATGGAGCAAGGCGGCCGGCGGCGGCGGGGCCGCCGTCTCCGGAGACTACGCGTCCCAGCGTGCAGCTCTCGGCGCCGTTGTCAGCGGCAGGGAGCGAGGGGAGCGTTGCATCCCGGGATCGCAGATCTCCATGCGCCACGTGGGGGCTGACAGCCTCCTGCGCTCCGAGGCAGCGGCACCGGGGGTCCTGCCGGCCTGGGGGATCGTTGTGGATCCCCCTCTGTCAGTGTAGGGACAGACCTCAGCCTCTTGCCGCCGCTTCCCTGCACTGCGGCTCTCGGTTCCAGCTTTACCGGGCAGATCTTGTCCCTGTGGAAGGCTGCCCTGAGCAACAACCCCACAATACCACGCAGAGCTGTGTAGTTTTGCTCCACCATGTGCGTGGCAGGCAGGCAGCTGTGCACAGGGATGTTGGCTTCATGTTCTGCAGGGCCATCAGCATGGTTAGCTATGACTGAATTTTTCTGTGTTGCCGCAGAGCCTAGAAAACCTTTGATGATGAAAATCCTAGTTTGTCAGGAGGCTTTTATACTGGGTATGCTGACAGGGGTTTTTTTCCAGCCCCATGGTTCCCACACCACATTGTTCATTTGTTTGCCGGTGCTGCACCGATGCGTGCTGCAGGAGGGATGTGAACCTGGTCGCTGCAGGGTGGCAGGGCCCCAGGGTGAAGGGGTCTGTGAGAGGGGGAAAGTGTCTGACAATGTGAAAGGTGCATTCCTGAGTCTGAAACCGGCAGCATTTGATTATGGATCGTCTTTGAGACAGTGAACTGAAAGGAGTAATTAGGGACAGTGGGATATTTCCCTGAGAGTTGCAGGAAATTACTGCCTCGTGGTAAGTTGATAGTAGTGGAGCTGAAACTGGGTTATCTGTGGGATTGCATCTGGGGCTTGCAGCCTTGGACGTGATTCAATTTTCTGGCTGTTTTCAATTGGCAGGGTGCGCTTTTCTCCCTTTTTCCCTCCTGGAGAATTCCCCGTCTACGTGTCTGAATCATCTGAGGAACAAAACGGGAAAGGGGAGACTCCTGCTGTCCCTAGGTACTGCAGTGCAATGCAGTCGCCTGGGGCCCCAGCTGAATGTCCAGCTCCACACGATGATGCTTTCCTGGGAGACCCTGGATTCTGGCAGAGCTGGGGCTGTGGGTCTATGCTGAGCCCTGACCTGCAAATCCACATCCCGGCCAGGCTCTCCTCACCTGGTCTTTTTCAGATAGCACTGCTTTGCAGCCTACATCAAGATTGTACTTTTGTAATAATTAGCTGCAGGTAATTATCCCTTCTCTGGCTGTCCCCCTAAATTTGTGACCTGATCTACAGAGAAGAGCACCCTTGGGTTCAGATGCTTTGTGTGCTGCCATGGGGGACTTCTGTACTGATATTGCAGGATGTGACCTGGAGCTGGGACACCATGCACAGCCACGTGGTGTGGTGTAGGCAGGGAGGCAGCTTGTGGTGCAGATAAGCTCTGTGGATGGCTCAGGTGTGCAGCCTGGGAAAAGTGAGAGGGTAATCCCTGCACACAGCAGGGCAGGCAGCGATGCGGGTTTTGCCTCCGGACAGGTCAGGGCCAGGTGGTGTCCTGGCTGGGGTCAGCCTCTGGATGCCACTGAGTCCATGGCACATGGTCTCCTCCAAAAGTGGTATCTTCTCTTTCCTGGAGAGCCCAGCCTCCTGGGAGCTTCAGCTTAATCAGTTCTGCATTTTTAAAGCAAACGGGGTTTCTGCAAGTTGATATTGTCACTGATAATGTCTCAGGCCATGTCTTAGTGTATTCCACCTGGGTTCCTGTGGGTTTAATAACAGCGTCAGGGTTTGCAACTGGCCTTGCTCCATCCCCTCTATTCCAAAAAAAAGGAGAAAAAAGAGGTGAAGGCAAGCTTGTGGGGGCAGACCATGGACTGCTCCATGTGCCTCTCTGCCTGTCCCAGTCACTCTGAATACTTCTCCGTGTTTGCCTCCCAGCCCTGCCAACTTCCTGGACACTAGTCACCATCACCAGGCAAAACCACGTGAATTATTTGAGACGCTGCCCTGCACCCAGCCCCAGATAGCACCGTCCTGCCAGCTGTGCCAGCGGGACTGGCCTGGGAAGATGTATTTCTTGCCGCTATCGGGGCTCCCACACCCCATCGAGGCAGCTCTTCGAAACAATGCAGCTATTTACACTTTAAAGCCTCGTTAGGCAGCCAGGAAGCAGGCACGGAGCATGCCGGGGAAGCACCGGCTGCCTTTAGCAAAGGCTGGCCTCTCTTCTTCCCGAGCTGCTGGGAGGAGCAGGATGCTCCCCGGCTGAGCTGTAACCCTGCGGCCCCTTTCAAGCCCCACTTCTTCATTTATTTTTATCATTTATGTTTTTAGCCTCTGCCTTGTTGCTGAGCTTTGCTGCTTGCACAGAGAGCTCACTGGCTGCCCAGACAGAGATGGCTCCTCTCTGGTAGAGGGGCACCAATTCCTGCCAGCAGCCACAGGTATAGGAGGAACAAGATGTCAATGCTGCTTTGCCTTTGTCCTCAGCAGTTCTTTGCTCTTTGATGGTGAACTGAAGTGATGGGAGTTCAAGCAGGGGCTTTTCTCCCTGCTTTCCACGTCCCCTGCCTAGGCAGACAGCTCCATGGCTGGTGCTGGTCTCGGGTCATGGTGCCCTGCTATCTCCTGGCTGTGTTGGCTCTGCAAGGTGTCCACTGTGCTTTTGGTGCCTTGGGAAATCTGATGTTCCCCAGTTCTGTGAGCTTGGTTAGGATGTGAATTCCTGCTCCAGAAAACCCACCAGGCAGTGCACCAGGAGAGCTTTCCTCATAGGCCTGATAGCTCGAAAGCAGGGACAGCAGAGGAGAAGGCATGTGGAGGGTTGGGCAGTGCTGGGCTGTACATGAGTCATGGGCAGAGCACCTGCCTTCCCTTCCTTGGGTGCCTGCCCACCTGGAGCTGTTTACTTGCCCATGCTTTTGTGGAGGTCTGTGGACCTGGTCTCGGCAGAGGATGCTGAGCCATGACATCCCTTCACAGGGTTCCCTTCTCCCGTGCCTCCACACTGAGGAGGAGCCATGGAGCCGCCCACCTGGTCATGAGCACTGCACTGTTTGCCCAGACCTGCCAGGGCCAGTAGCTCACCAGCTGCAGCGTCAGCCTGATTTTTTCCCTTGCTGAATGTTTTTGTGTTGCTGGGCCAGCACCCGTGAGGGGCCACAGGAAGCATCTCTGGTTGGCTCAGGTTCCACAGGGGCATTGCATGCTCGGCCACCAAGCAGCATCCCTGTTTGCACCAAGCCTGCCTGGATCACCAAACCTGCCCAGATCCTCTGTGCTCAAAGCAGGAGGCAGAGCAGGAGCTTGTGGAAACACCACCTAGGGCCGAGCACTGGGCTTGGCTTGGGAAGGGCCGCATCCTGCAGGTCTGTGTCACTGCACCTGGCTGGACAGGGCTTGCAGGCAGCTGGGGCAGTGTGAAGGAAAGAGGTGGTGATGGAGGGATGTCCCAGATCAGGTGTCATGACCTTTGTGTGAGTAAAAGTTGGTGTTCCTGCTGCTGTAAAGTCACTGTGTTATTTCATGTAACTTGTGTAGTGTGTCTACAGTGAATGTAGAATTTGGACAGCTTGTATCAAGTCCTAAGGCTGTTGTTAGAAACCACTGAATCCAGTGACGTATTTTACACTGCATTAGAAATAATACTTCGTCGGGATGCTAGTCTTGCTGAGGTCACATAACAGGCTCCTCTCCACTCCTCTAGATCCTGACATAGGTCACTCAGTAGAGCTCCAAAAGCAGGTCGTGTCCATATTAACCTGCTGGGAAAGGCCCAGGATGGAAATGGAGGCTTGAGTAGGAGTGATGGCCTGGCTCATCTGCTGTCCCACCTCCAGCAGCAGGGAGCTAGGGAGGAGCGTGAGAAGCACAATGGATGGAGAGTGAGTGATGTGTCTGCCTGGTCTCACCACCCTGGGAGACCTTCCTGCACCCTGAGAAACAAGATGGGGACTGAGGACAGCAAGAAGCCTTGGGAATTTAATCTTCCCATGTCTCATCAGTGAATAAAAACAAAGAATTGAAGGATGAGACCTGCTGGGTCCGATTTTTTTCTCCCGCTAAGGACATGATGACCAGAAACAAGCAGTGCTCCAGCCACTGCTGTCTCTGCCTAATGAATCAGTTTGTTTTCAACAGAAGTTTGGGAGTTTTGGGAAGTTTCCTATGCACTGAACATGCTTCAATGTCATGTGGTATAACATCAGAATGTAGGAAATAGAAATGCTGTGTTTCTAGTACAGTTTGGGCTGAATTATTATTTGTTAGGCACAAGTTGATGTGGATAAAGCAGCAAGCATAAATTCCTCTGCAGCAGCAACTGACCAGCACCGAACTCCCTATTAAAATTTTTTTTATCTGTGAAAACAATCAGTAAGAGCAAGGGGCTGACATTGTTAGCAGCCGTATGAGAAATTGTGCCATGTCCCACTTATCCTCACTGCAGGTGGGCAGGAGTGGGAACAGCGAGCCACAGCTGAGTGGCTGGGCTGGCTCCAGCCCCACAGAACTGGTAGATCCTGGTGGGTGCTGGAGGGAGGCTGGGTTCAGCTGCTGTGGGGAAACATGGTGAAAACACCCCAAGAAAATCAAGAAGTAAAACACGTATTTCCCCTGTTGCAAGTTGGATTTAATGCTGGGGAGCTGACCCCCTCTATTTTTGACCAGCCCTTGCTCAGCAGTGTGTGCAGTCCCTGCGACTGCTGACTTGGGGTCCCAGATGGCTTGGCAGGGGTGAAGGTGATGTCCTGGTCATTCGCCTGTGTTGGCTAACAAGCTCCTTGTTGCAACAAGCTGGTCATCTTGGGTCCCTGTGCTGGTGGCACCGCTTTCCTTGGCCCTGGTGCTTTTTGCTCCCCTCCTGTATTCATCACGGTCGAGCTGCTGCTCCGATCCTGTCCCTGCACCCTTCCGCACAGCCTGGTCGTGGAGTGGAGCCCAGAAGGGCAGCGGTGTGTCTGGCGCCTCCGGGACGCTTGCCTCCGCTGCTGGGTTTGCTTTCTGCAGTAGCGGGTGGCAATCCTGGCAGTTCGTGGGTGTTGGAAGTGCCCGTCCCAGGGCTGTGTGCGGGCGGGCAGGCGACGGGGATCCCGCCTCGGCCCCGGCTGCAGCGGCAGCCCGGCACGGCCGGCTCCGGGCCCCCGCCTGCGGCGGGACGGGGGCAGACGTGTCTGTGCGGCAGGGCCGGCTGAGCCGGTGGAGCCGGAGCTGCCTGGCAGCTCGCCCACCTCTGCGCCCCATCCAGGTCAGCCCGTCTGCCCGCCTGCCTGCCGGGAGGGAGCCGCGTGCCTCGGCAGCATCCTGGCGCAGCGTGCCGGGTCCTGCCAGCCGCGGGGTGTGCCGGGGCTGCCGCGGGGCTCGGGAGGGGCGCTGGCAGCCGCTGCTCCCGGGAACCTGCCCTTGTGGTGGGAGTGGGCTGGTGAGGCCCCTGGCTGCCCCTAAGGAGCCTGGATGGGGCTGGCTGTGCCTGGCAACCCTAATGCCTGCTTTTGGCAGGTCTGGGGGTCCCCAGCTTGCTTTCAGGATGTGGGCTGGTTTCACAAATTGTGTGCTCCGTTGCAGGCCCCATCACACCCCATGCCCTCTATGGGCTCCTTGTCCTTTGCCCCGGTGCTGTGGTGGGCGGTGAGGCTTCGGGGTGGTTTGATCAAGCTGGGGGCTGGCGTGTGGGATCTCTCTGTCCGCCTGGATCCGGGTGGCCACTGGCCTGCCTGAGCGGCAGATGGTGGCTGCCTGGGGACCTGCCGTCCGTCCCTCCGGGCGATTATTCACCCGTCACCATGACGATAGAAAGGTCAGCAAAAAGATCCTGTGTGATTCCCGGGGTCGGTCGGTGGGATTAGGAGCAGTGCAGGAGGGAGGGCTAGAGCCCAGCCAGTCCCTCCTCAGGCTCACCAGCTGGACTGTCCCCCTCGGGCACATCCCCAGAGCCCAGCCAGCTGAGAACTGAAAACTTTGGGCACCAGTGAGAAACCCTTGGAATGGGGTTGGGCCCCACTGGCTGCTCATCCTGAGAGCTCAGCCCTGACCCTGTGAGTTCCATCCTGTACAGGGGAGGCCTGGAGCTGTGTGTGGGATGAAAGGAGTAAGCTGACATCAGGGGGGAAGCAGAGGAGGGATGGGGCTGTGCTGATGGAGGCTTGACTGGTCCTGCATCCTTCCACCTCCTCCTCCTCCTCNCAGGGTGCCCCTGACTGACCTGTGTCCCCCCTCTCTCTCTCCAGGCTGTTCCTCTAAGTCGTTCAAGCTGTACTCGCCAAAGGAGCCCCCGAACGGCAACGCCTTCCCCCCCTTCCACCCAGGCACCATGCTGGATCGAGATGTGGGGTGAGCTGGGGCCCAGGGGGGGGATCTGCAATGTTGAGGACGCTCTGCAGTTTGCACCCCAGGGTCTCTGTGTTATGCTTCCCAGCAGCAGAGACTGCAGTGCATGGAGTTCGGTTAGCACAAGAGGAAAGAGGGAATTGGAGCAGGCACAGGTGATAGTGGGTTAAGAAAGAGTGATATTCAGAATGAAGGAAGCCCCCAGGTCCTGAGCTCTGTCAGGCCAAGCAAGCCCTTTGCTAGGCCAAGTGTGTGGGATCACAGGGAGCACTCCCAGCTCCTGCCAAAACAGCCCCTTCTTCAATGTCTGTCCTGCCTGGCACAGTCACTGCTGCAGAGGAGCTGGGTATGTCCCCAAGGAGCAGTTGGCTAGGTCCCAGGGGTGGAGCAGCCAGTGATGTGGGATCAGAGCCCAGTTTTGGGCTACAGGTCGCCCCATGGGGCTGTCAGATACTGGCAGCCAGGGTGCAGTCTGCACTGTGGGGAGGGTCTCACCTCCAGTGAGCCCGACTGCCTGCTGTAGCCAGGGAAGGAGGAGCTGTGGTGAGCAGGGAGATCCCTGCTAGCACTGACCTGCCTGCATCTCTTTCCACTGCTAGACCTACTCCTATGTACCCACCGACATACCTGGAGCCTGGAATCGGGTAAGCATGGGGGGCTGGTGTGGACCCTGCTTGGGGGGGGAGCTTGTGCCTGTGGTGGGGGTGCCTCAGCCAGGCCAGTATGCTGGCTGGCTGGGGCTTGTCGGAGGATTGCTCAGACCCTGCCAGTCCTGGAGGGGCTGTATGTGTTCCCACCGTGGGCTCATGACCTGTCCACACCTGTGGCTGCCTTCCCCTCTGATGGATTGCTGTGCTCTCTGGGCAGGAGGCACACGCCGTACGGGAACCAGACCGACTACAGGATATTTGAGCTCAACAAGCGGCTGCAGAACTGGACAGAGGTAGGGAGCTGGGAGGGCGAGGGTTGGCCAGGGCAGTATTTTGGCAGTGGGGGCCCCCACCGCCTTCTCCCACATGTGGCTGTGGGACAGGGCTTATCCACCCCCATCTCCAAATGCTCAGCTCAGAGCGCAGCCCTCCATGGGTTGAGCACGTGGCTGCTGTGCCTGGCAGCCAGCGTCTGTCTGTCTATCTGTCTCTCCTCCCCATAACTTAGCATCTCTCTGCCATCCCCAGGAATGTGACAATCTGTGGTGGGACGCCTTCACCACAGAGTTCTTTGAGGATGATGCCATGTTAACAATCACTTTCTGCTTGGAGGATGGACCAAAGAGATACAGTGAGTACCACCTTGAGCTCTCCTTCCTAAGGGCATTGTCCTTCAGCAGGAGACAGTTGTGTGCTCAGGGGGATGTGAGTAGGGTGTCAGAGCTCAGCTGTTTTCAGCCAGAAGGTACGGAGGGACCCTCTTCATGTACATCCCAAGGAACGTCTGGATGAGCCAGGTTTACTGACCTTATTTTCCTGCTTCTCCTTTTGCAGCGATTGGCCGGACTCTGATTCCCCGTTACTTCCGCAGCATCTTTGAAGGGGGGGCCACAGAGCTCTACTACGTGCTCAAGCACCCCAAGGAGTCCTTCCACAACAACTTTGTCTCGCTGGACTGTGACCAGTGCACGATGGTCACCCAGCACGGCAAGCCCATGTTCACCCAGGTACTGCCTGCACCCACAGCTTCTGCTGCCCCTCCTGCCTTGGTTTTTTGTGCCCTCTTGGTGGCTACAGTCCCATGGGGCTGTGAATTTTGGGCTTGTGGGTATGGCTTCTGCTGAGTCTCCTGGGAGGCAGAGGCAAGCCACTATGGGAGTGTTGCAGTGTGCAGCAGTGGGTTCCCAAGGGATCTGGGCTGGGGGAAGCTGGGACAACCTGCGCCTTATCCTTTGCCCTGCCCAGGTGTGTGTGGAGGGGCGGCTCTACCTGGAGTTCATGTTCGATGACATGATGAGGATAAAGACGTGGCATTTCAGCATCCGCCAGCATCGAGAACTCATTCCCCGCAGCATCCTTGCCATGCATGTGAGTACAGCTCCAGGAGCTCCCCTGGGCATGAATGACGCAGGGCTGCTGAGCTCCTCAGGCTGCTGTGCAGCTTGGGGGGGGACCTCAGCCCAGTCCCGCATCGCAGGCGGGGGCACAGGAGGGCTGTTCCCAGCCTGGATGCAGCTGAGCCGTCTGTCCCTCTCAATCCTAGGCCCAGGATCCCCAGATGCTGGATCAGTTATCCAAGAACATCACACGCTGTGGGCTCTCAAACTCTACACTCAACTACCTCCGAGTAAGTGTGCGAGAAGAGGGGGGATGCAGCTCTGCCATGTCTTGTGCTCTCAGCTGTCTGATGCCTGGCTGCCCTGGGGTGTGGATAGGCTGGAAGGCTGGCTTTGCAAAAGGGATCTTACGGAGGGGCTGTAGAGACCTGTGGGGCAGTGGGTCTGCCGAATTCCGCAAGCTCACAGTGTGGCTTGGGTCAGTGCAGCACAGACGCCTGCCTGTAGAGGGGTTAGGGTTAGGGTTATGGGGTCTCTGTTTTGCTGGGGCTCAGAGCATTGCAGTCTAACCCAGAGCCTGTCTGCTCCCTGCAGCTCTGTGTAATCCTAGAACCAATGCAGGAGCTTATGTCACGGCACAAGACCTACAGCCTCAGTCCCCGGGACTGCCTCAAGACTTGCCTCTTCCAGAAGTGGCAGCGGATGGTCGCTCCGCCCGGTGAGTCTCACATTGCCTGCTGTGCTGCCTGGGGGTCTCCGGGACTGCCTGGTCAGGCCCTGCCCTCGGTGCAGGCTTCTCCCAGCCCCACAGCTGTTCTTGGCCTCGTTTCATGAGGCTGGGGGTGGTGAACCAGGCATTTGGCTTCCTCCTGTGCTGGTCTGCCTTCCCAGAGGGGCAGAGCAGGGCTGCAGGCAGCCAGTGCTCCCTGCCTGGGGGCTGACAGCTGCTTGTGGAAAGCAAAGCAGGGATGGAAATCGTCCTGCTCCCTCTCTTGTCCCTTGGTCTGGGAGGACAGCAGAGCTGTGGAAGTGAGGAGGGTGGTGATGCTGCCTGGAGGGGGATTGTGGTCCTTGAAAAAGTGGGGTTTGCATAAAAGGGGCTGGGGGGCACCAGCTTCCTCTTGTTGGGACTGACAATGTATGTCTCCGTCTTCCACCAGCGGAGCCAGCACGGCAGCAGCCCAGCAAGCGCCGGAAAAGGAAGATGTCAGGGGGCAGCACCATGAGCTCCGGTGGGGGAAACACCAACAACAGCAACAGCAAGAAGAAGAGCCCAGCCAGCACCTTTGCCCTGTCCAGTCAGGTACCTGTAAGCATCCCGTTTCCATTCTCTCTTCCTCCTCTGGGGTGGAGGGGAGGGTTCTCTGCCCCTGCCCCTGGGAGCTGCTAAGGGGAGACCCCCAGGGACTGCCTATCTGAGCCCCCCCGGTTCTTCCCATGTGATGGGGAAAAGAAGGAGGGGATGTCCTAGCTGCCTTCCCTGAGCCCCTTTGCTCTCCTGCAAGGGAGTGAGGATGTGTTTGCTCCACTCAGTGCCCAAGCTCGGGTTCTGCAGTGGAGATGAGGAAGCGGCCCTACAGCTGGGGAAAGGGGCTGCGCTGATGAGAGGGGGGTCTAGCGGCCCAGGCTCCCCCCACCTCGATTATGTTTCGGGACCGTCTCCCCTTTCAGGATGTGATGGTGGTAGGCGAGCCCACGCTGATGGGGGGGGAGTTTGGGGACGAGGACGAGCGGCTCATCACCCGGCTGGAGAACACGCAGTTTGACGCCGCCAATGGCATCGACGACGAGGACAGCTTCAACAACTCGCCGGCGCTGGGGGCCAACAGCCCCTGGAACAGCAAACCGCCCTCCAGCCAGGAGAGCAAGTCAGAGAACCCCACGTCGCAGGCGTCGCAGTAACGGCCCCCCCGCCGCCCCGTGGACTCAGTCCCAACCAATCTACCTGTACATTTGCAACGGAGAGTGACTGGGAAGCGGCGAGGTACCGGGGGAAGATCAGCGCCACACGGCTGATGGGGTGCACGGCCCGGGGTGCACACCAGGCAGGCAGCCCCCAGCCGTCACCCCCGCCGCCTCCCCGCACCCCCACGTCTGCCTCCCCGACGGACCCCAGGGCAGGGGTGGGTTTCCGGGGCCGTAGCTTCATTATTTCCCCTTCTCTCTTCTTTCCTGCTTCTTGCCCAGAGAGCTTCTCATCCCCGCCCCAACATGCCCAACCCCTCCCTGCCGAGTGGGGGGAATTAGTGGGGAGGTGTTGGCAGTGGCTGGTGTGACCAGATGCCACGTGTTGGGGTCTGGCACACCGCAGAGACCCTCCTCCTCCTTGGGTCCTATGGCTGGTGTTCGCTGAGCAGCCCACCTGCATTGGGGTTGCACATCCCTAGTCCAACCTGGGGCTGGTTGCAGGGGGCAGTGATGGAAAGCCTTCCCTGTGCCTCAGGCTCTGCCACGGAGCCGCCTCTGGCCAGGGTCAGATCCTGCAGCACTGGGATGGTGTTGAGGATATGGCCCCGTCGCATTTTCCCACTCTCCTGCACCCTCCCCTTCCCCTCGCTCCCCAGAGCGAGAGCGCAGCACGGCCATGGGGGGACTCTGTATATAGGAAGTGCGTGGTGGGGGGCTGGGAGGGCACGGAGGACCCGTGGCTCTGCCAGAGCAGCCGGTGCCCTTGTTCCCTGCCTGCAGCCCCTGTGTTTCCCTCCACCCTGCGTGAGTCTGCCTGGGGCCCCTTTGCAACCCCTGGCTCCTGGTACCTCCTACTTTTGTCTTTTTTTAAGAAAAAAAAATAATATTATTAAATTGTAAGTTTAAAAAAAAGAAAAAAAAATAATGGGAAAAGACCCCCTCAGCCCCCTTGCCCATTCCCCCTCCTGTCCTGAACCCTCTCACCCTGTCCTGACTTTTGTACAGGCTTCTTCTCTTGGAAGTCTCGTTTTATATCCAGTTCGGAGAGCTTCAAACCAAGGAGAGACTTTGCAGACTTCCTTTCTAATCCCTCCAGAGGTCAGGGGGGGCCAGCCCCCCGCCTCCCTTCTCAATGTAAATCTTGTGTGCTGTTGTCCCCGCTCCCCCCCTCGGGTTCGTGTACCTCGTGCTTGTACATTTCCGCGCTGTAGACAGTGTGTACGATACTGTTCTTTCAATGTGTTATCACTAGAGCAGGTGCCTCCATTGATGTTAGGGGAAACGATGAGAAAAATAATAATTTTTGGGGGGTTTTTTTGGTTTAAAAAAAAAAAAAAAAGAGAAAAAAAAAATCCCTTCCAAGGCTTCTTCCAAGAAGATGGGAGGTGCCGGGGGAGGGTGTTTGTGCTAACTAACCAGTTCACCCCAGCAGCCTTGGAGTGGGGTTTTGGGGGAAGACGGGAGTCCGGGCTGCCCGTGGGAACCCCCTGGCATGCCCCGTGGTGGGGTTGCAGCAAGTGCTGCTGTGGGGGAGACTGCCCTAGTGGGGGTGTACGTGTGCGTAAGAGTGTGTGTGCGAGAGGTTTGTGTGTCTGTCTGTGTGCGTAAGGGAGCCTGGGGCAGGCGGAGCAGCCCTGAAGTTTTGGGGAGTGAGAGGTGCACTCCGTTCTCTCCGTCAGACACCCCCTCAGCTCCCTGCCGGGGATTCCACGGTCCCTGTCCCGCTGCCCTGTGGGGCTTGGGGCTGGCAGGTGTCACTGAGGGGCTGCCTGTTCCCGGGGGCTCTGGATGATGCAGGGGTCCTGCTAGCACCCCATGTCTCGCCCACTCGTGGCTGAGACTGCAGGAGGCTGCTGAGATGGGGTGGGGGACATGCTGTGTGTCCTTTCCTTCTGCTGTCCCTGTGGCTGGGCAGGGAGACAGGGCCTTGAGTCAGCCCTTGTCTGATCTCAAGCTGAAGATCCCCGGAGAGATGCCTGTGTTGGCTCCTGGGCCCCTCCATGGGCAGGCCGGAGGTGGAGGGCTCGGCCCCTCAGACCCCCAGGCACGGGGGTCCGCACGGCCCCTTTGCAGGTGGGAGTGGGATCCCAGGGTGGGAGCCCGGTGTGGCAGGGAAGGGGGCTCTGCGTTACAATTAAGGTACGATTCTCCACGCCGTGCCGCAGGGCTGCTGTGGAGGGTGCAGAGCCCTCACTGCCACGGGCACACTGTAATGCCTTTTTGTTTCTTTTTTTTTTTTTTTTTTTTTTCTTCCTTCCTCCCCTCCATAGTTTGTGCCATTTATGAGTCATGTATGGTACCAATAAAATGACTTTTCGGTTTGAAGCTGTCCTGATCACTTATGTCTGAGCATGGGACCAGGCTGATGTGGGCAAGGCAGAGGGGGGTCCCTTCATGTCCCTGGTGCCCTGGCAGGGGGTGCGGGCACAGGGCTCACTGTGCTCCCAGGATGATGCTGGCTATCCTCTGCCTGCTGGTTCCCAGACAGGAACAGCTGGCTCCCTGCCATGCTATGGAACGCAGAAATCTCAGCAAGGGTAAGGTACAGGGCTGCTGGGAAATTGCCCAGTCCCCAAGCCAGAGCAAACAAGCAGCTCGAGGCCTGCCTGGACACCAAGGTGATGGGCACCTTCCCTGGGGAGCAGTGGGGGCAGTGCTGCTGTGGGAACAGGGCAGGAGCAGCTGAGAAGCATGGAGATGTCCTGGGGGGGACAAAGGAGGGACAGTGGACCAACAGAGGGCCAGCCTCCATGGGGACTACGCCAGTCTCCTTCCAGAAGCTGGGGTGCCCTGTGCCAGCATTATTAGGGATATAGGGGAAACCAGGCTCATAAAAAGGGCTGATGCAGCAGAGGGTGAGGGCAGGATGGGCCTGCATCTTCAGAGTAGGGGCAGGGGTTGGGTTGACATCTGCAGTGAGGGATGTCACCAGGCTATCCTTTCCCCTGACAGGGCTGAGGTCAGGGGAGCTGCAGGATACAGGTGCTGTGGTGGGAGCTCGTGGCTGGGCAGGTGAGGGCAGGGTGGCCCCGGTGAGCCCATGGTGTGGCACCCAGAGCTGAGGCATCAATACCTTATTCCTGACATGCCCTGAGCTCTGGCAGGCTTGGTGGGATGCCCTGGGCTGGAGGGGAGCAATGCCCTGCAGGAGCAGATCCTGCCATCTGTGAAGGATGCTGCGTGTGCCTGGCTGGATCCTGCATGTGCGCCCGAGAGCTGCTGGACGGCCCCAAGGCAACACCTCGGGGTTGAGGTCTGACCTGGAAAGCCCAAGGGTACCTGTGAAGCCCCCAAACCTCCTTCCCCACATCAGCTCCAGTGCTGTGAGAAGCTCACTGGTTGTTGCTTTTTTTTTCCCCTCCTTTTTTGGTGGGATGAATGTGTCCTCTGCTGCCCTGCCCCAGTGCCAGTGCTGTGCCAGAGGGTCCCACAAGACACTGGCACCCGGCATGGGCCAGACCAGGGAGAAACCCTGAAGGAGGGCTGCCTTCCTCCCCATGCCACCTTCACCCGAGGTCATCGAGTGCAGTGATGCCTGCTTGTGCCAAGGAAAGTTAAGCAATACCTGGGAGATGGCAATGAGCAAGCCATGGGTGCCATAGGGGCCAGGGAGCCCACCATGCAAAGGTCATTCAAGTACAGCTCGCCCGGAGTCCCTGCTGGTGCCTGTCCAAAAACCCGTGGTGTCCCATGCAGTGACAGGGGGCAGTAGCCAAGAACCATGCTAGGGGCTCCAGCTACCCTGGGGCAGGAGGTGGGGGGTGCGGGGCACAGCTGAGGGCTGGCATAGGGGCAAGGTGGGCAGCGGGAGCGGGCTTATGGCAAGGGGGCTGTGGCAGGGTGGGCTGCTGGAGGGACCAGCAGTGGCTCTGGCGGTGTGGGGTGAGCGCCGGTGCTCTTAGGCAAGGAGGGAGCATCCCCTGGGCACGGGCAGAGGGCCTGTGGGCGTCGGGACAGGGCAGGGGCCGGGCTCTCTGGGGCAGATGCAGGATGTCAGGGTGGGCTGGGGAGAGCAGGGGTGCCCCCCGGGTGGAGAACGAGTGCCAAGGTGCAGCGGGGAGGGGTGGGGCGGACAGCTCCCCCTCGGCAGAGGAGGGGGCCGGCGCGGCCGCACGCCCCGGACAGACCCCGGCGGGCCGGGGCGGAAGGGGCGGCTCTGTCCGGCCCTTCCCGCACCTCCTGGGGCCGCCCGCTCCGTGGGCTCGGTGCGGAGCCGTGCCGAGCTGTACCGAGCTGGGGAGCTCCGCCCGCCGCCGCTCGCCGGGACGGGACCCCCGGGGCACCTGCCCCGCGTCCACCGGGTGCGTCCGCGGCACAACGGGAGCGACCCCCGGCCCCTCCTCGCTCCTGCCCCCGGTTGCGGCTCCCGGAGCTCCGGCGGCGGGGCGGGGAATGGAGCCACGCGGCGTGGGAAAGCTCTGCGGGGAGTGGGAATGGAGCCGAGCGGGCGCCCTGCCTTGAAGGAAAAATGCTGTCCGGGGGCCCCTGAGGCTGTTCCCCGCTTGGGGGGACCGGGACGCGTGTGAAAAATGCCGGGTTTGCCGCAGTGCCCCATTTCGGAAGGTTTTTAGATGCAAAACCTGCTTCTGTGGCTAGAGCTGGTTTGTGTTGAAACAGTGAACGGCTCAACGCACCCCATCCCGCAGGGATGCAGATGGTGTGGGGCGGAGCGGGCGGGACGGCTGCCCTCGGGATCACCCCAGGCCACCCAGCTCCTGGGTCGGGACAGGAGGAAACCAGCATGGGCACGGGAGCTTAGCGGAGGGCAAGGAGAGGGGCTCTTCCTGGTGCCTGGGTCGGGACAGGTCGGTGGTGACCCTGACCCCGGTATGGAGAGGCGGCCCGAGGTGGCGGGGTGCAAAGAGCTGTAAGGGGCAGGGTGGGGCGGTCCCGGCATCGCCGCCTGCCCGGCAAACAGTTTGTCAGCAATCATCGCTGAAACTTAAACAAACCACAGACCTGGGCGCTGGCACGGTGCGGCCGGACCCTGCTGCAGCTGTGGGTGCAGAGAGGTGTCAGAGGACAGGGTGAGTGCTCTGAATCCGCTTCATCCCCCACAGCCCCTCTGGTCTCTCGTAGGCACCTCCTGCCTGGCTTCCCACCCCACTGCTCACAGGACTCCCCATCCTTTCCCGGTGCTCTCCCGCAGCTCTTTCCTTCCGGGCAGGAGCTGGCAGGTGCCTGATTTTTTCTCTCTTCATTTCCTGGTCGGAGGCAGGAGGCACGGCAGGCTGGGTGGTCCCGTGCCCCGACGACGCCGGCAGCTCCTATCTGTGCCCAGGTGTCCACTGGAGCTGCTGCGATGGAGCTGGGGAACATCTCGAAGCCCACGTACGGCCCTGGCCCCGAGGCGCCGGGGAGCAGCACGCCGGGGTTGGTGACAATGGCACACGGCTTCCTGCGGCTGGTGCAGCCCAACCCCCTGCCCGTAGGTGGGTGCATGGCGGCGGGGGGCTGGCAGCGGTGGGGGGGGGGCTGCTTGGGACTGCAGGGTCCCCGTTGAGCATGAACCCTCCTGCAGTGGTGACTGTCCATCCAGCATTTAAACACTGGGTACTGGGTAAGGAGGGATATGGCTGGAGCAATCAGGAGTGGGATCCCAAGGACTGCCACCTGTGTCCTGCTCATGTACCATAACAACTATGGGGCTATCTCACCTGGGCCCCAGGATAGGCATTAGTGGTAGTGCCACCTTGCAGACTCCTGCGCCATCCCCCCTCCAGGTATCTTAATCCTAGGCCCCCAAAAATGTGCAGAGCAAACCCCCATTCTGCCTGAAGGGTCTTTGCCTGTCTTGCAGCCCTCTGTGCTTGCTGGCCACCAAGAGCAGTGTGTCCCAGTGCCAATGCCCGCATGGCAGCACTGTGTGTGCTCCATGTACTCTGCCCTGCTTGCCAGCACTTGCCCTCGCTCCTGTCACTGTTACAGCTCTGTCCCAAAGCAGCTGCAGGTTTGCACAGGTGATACCAGGACCCTGCAGCTGCTTGGTATTCGTGGGGCGAGTGCTGCCCACCAGGAGGGAAATGCCACTCTGGCTGCTGGCACTTGTGCTTCCTCCTTCACTGGGTTCAGCCCTTGCTCACCATCAAGGTGCTGGCAAAGGTGTGGCTGGCACACACCTCGATGGCTTTGTGGATTTCTGTCACGTAGATACCAGGATACAATCAATGGCCCGATGTGCCATCATGGCTTGTAATGAGGGCGTGGGGCACAGGAGGGAGAGCCCTGGGAATGAAAGAGGCAGCATGGCAGTGGGCCTTTGTCCCACCACTCATTCCACACTGGCAGTGCCCTTGGGCATCTGCGTGGGGCTGGGCTGCAGGAGGGCAGCCCCAGGGTAGTGTCCCTTATGCCCACTGGGGTGAGGAACCCCCTTGTTCTGTGGGACCCCTGAGAGCCTGGGGGCTGGCAGAACTTTTCCCGGGTGCAAAAATGCTGCATGATGTGATGGCTGGGGAGGGCAGCTGGAAGGGAGAAAAATGCCAGACTCAGAGCTGGTCTGAGGTGCAGGTGATGCCTGGGGCTGGGAGCCCCTCTCTGGGGTGAGCAGGGTCTGGGGCCCTCCTGGAGAGCCTCCCAGGGCCCAGCACCTGCTCATGGCCATCCGTGCTTCTTGTCCCCCAGAGCTGTTTAATTTTGGGCAGTCCCAGAGCGGGTTCAAGCAGGAGGACATCCACAAGGTGAGCAGGCAGCTGGGGCAGGGAGCCGGCAGTCCCAGACCACCGTGGACTGGGGGATGCTGGTGGGTCCTGCTCTGAGGCTCAGCCCTGGATGCCGGGCAGCAGCAAGGGGAGATGTTCTGCTCCCTGGGGGGACCCATTTTGTCTGTTTGGGTCTGGACAGGGCGCTCAGAGCTGAGCAGCCTTCAGGGGCACCAGTGTTACGCTGCCTCTCATTCTTCCTATCCCAGCTGCTGCTCTACGAACTGGGTTTCCTGGTCTGCGTGGCCATCGGAATCCTCTTCATCATCCTCGTGCCGCTGGTGGGATGCTGCTTCTGCTGCTGCCGCTGCTGCGGGAACTGCGGTGGCCGCATGTACCAAAAGCAGGGCCGGCGGATGGGCTGCCGGCGCCGGGCGCTCTGGGCCTCTGTCCTGCTGGTCTCCGCTTTCCTCCTGTGAGTGCGCTGGCCGGGAGGCTCCGGATGGAACCCAGGGGTGGCTGGAAATGCCGGCGCTAGGCGGCCGTGCCAGGAAGCTGCCATTGTTCTCGAGTAGATCGCGGCACGGCGGGACAAAGGAGAGGAAGCGGCGGCGGTGGGAAGCTGGCCCCGGGGGGCTGTGCTCTGGCACGGTGCAGACCTTTCCCGACAGCTTCCCCACGGTGTACTGGGCTCCCCCGTGCCTCAGTTTCCCGCGTCCCTTCTCTCTGGTCCCTCAGTGCAGGGCACTTGCTGGGACGCCCTGGAAGCAGGGTCCACTGGTGTGCTCCAGACCCTGCAGGCTGGGGTCTGTGAGGAGGGAATTGGAGGGTGCCGGGGGGGGAGCACTGGGACTGAGCTCTCCACATGCTGACCCTGCCACCCTTCCCTTGTAGGGCTGGTGGTGTCTGTGCCTTCATCAGCAACGCCCGCTTCTCCCAGGCTGTGAAAGGCGCCTTCCCCAATGTGAACAACACTCTGGACAATGTCCACACCTACCTGGTCTCCATCCCCCAGGCATGCATGGTCCCCCTGCCACGTCTTGGGGGGCAAGGGGCCAGGTGGGGGGAGCAGCCCAAATAGCCCCCTGGGGAAGGGCAACAGTGGGGCTGGCAGCAGAGAAAGGTCCCCACTCTCACTGACACCACATCTCTGTCTCTACAGCAAGTTGATTTTATCATCAAGAGGAGCTATGTCCCGCTGGACTATGCCAACCACAGCCTCCATGGTGAGGGTGTGCGAACGGGAGGGGCTGGAGCATCCCCATGGCCATGTGGCAAGCTGCTCCAGGGTTGGGGGTTCTTGGGCAGTGGGGGTGTTGTGTGGCTTTGCCTTTCTGCCCTGTGGGTGGTTGCTGACCCTGCAGGCCACTGGGCTGGTTCTTAATGGGGATGTCTAAAGGGACTGTGTCTGGAGGCTCCTCCAAGCTCCAGCTCTGCTCCACTTGCTGCTTTTCCCCATTCAGGGGGAATCCTCCTCTCTGGGAAGGGTGATGCAGGTGGTGGAAGAGTGGGGATCTCCCCAGTGCCCCCCACCCGGGGGGTGGGTGAGGGAGGGGTGCTGGTGGTGTCAGTGTTTTCACCAGCTTTCCTGCAAGCCCTAGGACCTTGCAGGAGTCCTGTCACTGACACCACCTCTCCCATCGCTGCAGACATTGGGCCCAACCTGGGCAGCATGATCACTTTGCGCATCAGGAACAGCATGGATGAGGCTCTGGGATCTCTCCAGAGCCTCTTGCAAGGTACTGGCCCCATCCCTGGGAGGCTGGCAGGGGCCTCAGGGGTATACTGGAACCGAGAGCTAGGGTAGGTGCGTGTTTGGGTAGGGCTCCCAGGGAGGTGGATCCCTCTGGCCTCCCAGCCACACCCTGGGGCAAGTGCCGTGACTTGGGGGTGCCCCTATGTTGCATTTTTTCATGGGTTCCCAAGGTTCAGCTGGGTGAGAACAAGTCCCTGCCACACTGGCCCTGAGCTCCCCGCTGTCTCCCCAGGGATGCAGATGCTGAAGGACGCCTTTGGCAGCATTACCACCAGTCGCTCAGACCTCAAGGAGCTGCAGAGCAACTACAGCCAGCAGCTGGCCAGCCTGCGGGACAGGCTCAACCAGACCCTGCAGAGCTGTGGCCAGTCCTGCAGCCGAGTGTCCCTGGATGGGCTCGCCTTCATCGCCAACTTCAGCACGGTGAGGAAGGGCAGGGTGTGGGTGAGGGGCCTCAGCAGCCCCTATCCCAGCCCCCACTGCTCCCTCACCCCAGGCTCTTCCCTGCAGATCCCAGGTGTGGAGCAGCAGCTGGAGGCACTGGGTGAGGTCTCTGACTCCAACATAGAGACTGATTTAGAGGAGGTAAGGGGTGTCCCCTTCATCCAGGCACAAAGCTGGGTGCTCCTGCAACTGCTGGGGCTGTGCTGACAGGGAGTGGGTTGGGAAGAGCTCTGTCAGGAATTCAGTGTGTGACATGGAGGGAAGGGCTGGCCAGAGGTCTGTGTGCTGTCCCAACCACCCCTGCACACTGGTAGGGTGGACTGGGTGCTGTGTGGAGCCTGGCTGTCCTGTGCTACGAGGATCTGGGGCATGGGGATGTGCTGCTCAGCCCTGGATTGCAGGCAGGGATGTGAGTTGTATGCTGTGCTCCCCTGGATGCAGGTTAACAGAACGCTGGACACAACCCCTGACAAGGTGCAAGAGCAGTCCCGGGAAGTGGTGGCAAGTAAGCAGGGCTTTGTGTGCTGGTTTCTCCATCTCCTAGGGCTCCCTCCTTCCTTCTCAAGCCATTCTTTCCTGGAGGCCTTTCCTGCAGCCCTGGCTGTCCCCGGGTGCCATGATGCCAGTGTCATCCTTGGCCATGACTGCCCCTTTCCTATCCTTTCTGAGTCCCAGCTGCCTTGCAGGACCTGGGCAGCAGCTCGCAGTGCCAGCGTGTCCCCTTTCCTTGCAGAGAGCCAGGACCAGCTGGGCCTCATCAGGCAGGAGATCAGAAGCTTGAAGGAAGAGTTGCCACTCCTGGATGTGGAGGAGAAAGTTGGGGCCTTTCTGAACAATGCCACATCGGTGCTGGAGGAGTACAGGGAGCCAGTCATTGACTGGGATGGGCTCAGGTGAGCGAGGGGCTGTATCCCCAGCTCTGTTGTCTGGAGAGTTTTAAGGCTTCTGCTCCTCCAGTTGCTGGAGGTGGGGGCTTGCTGGGTGGTGGGCTTGTGGGTGCAGGGTAGACACACATGCCCCTTGCAGACACACATGCCCCTTCCCTACTGTGGTGCCTGGGGTCTTTTTTCCTCCCCATGAAGGCAGCTGGTGGGCTGGCTTCTGGGGTGCCAGGTCCTGCTGCCTGACTCCTGCCCTTTGTCTTGCCCCAGGTCAATCGTGTGTGCCCTCCTGTGTGGCACGGTGCTGCTGGTGGTCCTCTGCAACGTTTTTGGGCTGCTGCTGGGGCCCCTGGGGCTGAAGGAAGGTGTGCTGCCCACACAGCGCAGCAGCCTCTCCAGTGCTGGCGGGAACTTCTTCATGGCGTGAGGCTCAAGTGGCTGCCAAGGATGCGTGTGGGAGCGGTGGGATGGGTGGGCAGGGCTGGCCTGGGAATGCTCAAGCTCCTAAATTATCATATTACTGCAGCTCAATGGCCTACCCCATGGCGACTCCCCATGCAGGTGGTAAATTGAAGGTAAAACATGGTGCTGGTGAGAGGCATTCGAGGAGGGCCTGTTTGCCCCTTGATAGTGAGGGCTGGCAGTGTGTGCGTGGTCCTGCAGCTCTGCAGGGGAGTGCTGGCTTGTAAAAGCTGTGGGAAGCTATTCTGGAATCCACGCTCCAGGGCAGAGCCTGGTCATGCTCTGGGGGCTGAAGGCAGAACAGAGACATGTTTGTGGGACGGGTGGTGTTCCCGCAATTGTAGGGGGTGAGGGGTGCGCAGCCCCTGGGCTTTGCGAGCTGGGGGCAATGCCAGCATCAGTGCTGGGCCACAGGGCTGCGGGTGCTGATGGCATTTCTGTCCCGGCAGAGGGGTTGGCTTCAGTTTCATCTTCTCCTGGCTGCTCATGCTGCTGGTGATGATCATCTTCGTGCTGGGGGGGAACGTTTACATGTTCTTCTGTGAGTCCTGGCGCAACCAGCAGCTCTTCCAGGTAAGCTTGCTGTGGGGAGACAGCCCTGCCTGGAGCCACCGGTGCCTAAATGAGGGCTGCTGGTGGAGCAGAGGAAGCACTGGCCATTTGGGATGCTTTTCCAAGGTGTCCTGCCATGCACTATGTCTAGTTTATCCATCTGTTTTCTTGCTCTTAGCTCCTGGACACCCCTGGCCTGATCCCTAACTTCAACCTCTCAGAGCTGCTGGGCCTGGAGGGTGACACAGCAAACTTCTCAGAGATATACAGGTGGGTCCCAGCTCGGACACTGTGTCTTTGCGGGGAGTAGAGCTGCTCAATACCTTCAGATGCTCTCCAGGAGCGGGGCAGCTTGCCCTACCTGCCCTGGCTGTGGGTAGGCACTGATCGCAAGGAAGGAGCAAGGTGTAACCTACCTGCACAGGCGAGGATGTACTCCTGGGAGGGGGTGGCCCTCGCCTGCCCTGTTTTCAACCTTGTGCCCCTCTCCTGCAGGCAGTGCCAGCAAGATGCTTCCCTGTGGCAAACTCTGCACTTGGACCAGAGCGTGCCCCTGGATGAGCTCTTGAATATCAGCCAGGTGAGCGTGGGAGTGCCAGGGTCTTGAGGGCAAGGATCCAGACCCAGGGCTGAGGGGACAGTGAGGGGCCAGCACATGTCCCATCACGGCCCCTTTGCTCTGGCAGTACACAGGAAACATCTCCACAGCTTTTGAGAGGATGAACATCACCCTCAGCCCCATCTCCCTGCTCAGCCAGAGCCAGAAAGACCTGCTGCTGAATGCCAGTCGGGCCGCACAGCCCCCCAACTTCACCCTCACCCTGGAGCAGGTGTGCTGGGTGCAGCCTGGTGTTGGGATTGGGGGGGGTTGGATGTGGGCTGAGGAGGTCAACTGCTCTTTCCTTTTTGCTGCTGTGGGAGTCTCTGCCATCTGTGTAACCCATTAGAGTAACAGGGCACATCCTCTGCCTGGAAGGCCCTGGCTCCACTCTGCCCCACAAAGAAGGGGTATGGCTCCCCTCATGAGCCCCATTCCTCATTCTCATGCTCTGTCTTTTCCAGTTGGATCAGAATATGACCCAGGGAAGCCTCCTGGATCTGGCTGCAGAGTTGGAGCAGCTGGCAGAAAAAGTGGTGAGAGACCATGACACTGCAGGGCCATGGCCACCCTGTCCCCAAAGCCACTGGTTGCAGGGTCTCCTCTGTGCCTGCCTTGGTGTTGAGGGGAGGCCCTTCACTCTCGCCCAGCTCTTTTCCCCAGCCTGGCCCATCAGCTGGCTGTGGTGAGGCACAGAGCTGGGCACTGCTGACTGCGGCTCTTCCAGGGCACGGACGTGAAGAAGGACCTGGAAGATAGCGCTCGTGAACTGAGGGAGCTGGACAAGGGGATGCAGCTGAACTTCTCTGGGCCACTGGTGAGTGATGCTGGGGGATGTCCTGGGGATGCTGGGTTGGGCTTTCCTAGAGCTCAGAGCCTGCTGGCAGGGTCTTGTCTGAGCTGTGGGGTCTGCACCTCTGACTCCCCTCTCTCTGTTCCCAGCGAAGTCTGAAGGAGAACATCCACTCAGTGCAGAGTGGGGCTGCCCAGCTAGAGGTAAGCTGCACAAAGGGAATGCATGCCGGTCCGGGGCACCCTGCAAAGCACCCTCGAGGTCCTGCAGTGGAAGTGGTGGGGCTAACCTGCAGTCTGGGGGGCTGGTGGCTGCTGTGGGACTCTTCATGTGCTGCAGGGGCTGTTCATGGGGTAGAAGGAGGGAGGCTATGGACCCTGCTGGCTGTAGGCTCCCTCCACCTGAGGTACTTGGCACTACCAGCATGTGACTGCTGGGAACACCACAGCTCAGAGAGGCTGTGCCCCAGGGACTGCTGTTGTGCAGGGTCAGTGAAGTGCAGGGACCCCACTTAGATCATGCTGCTGAGAGCATCTTTCATCTCAGGGACAGACAACAGCTGCCCTGGACAAAGCCAGCAAAACTCAGGGGTTCCTGGAGAGGGAGACATCAAACATCATCAAGAACGTGAGATTGCCTTACCCTGCTGCCAGGCCACATGGACCAGACCCCCTCACCAAGACTTCCCTCTATGCAGAGAAGCCAAACCTTTTCTGGCTGCTCATCCTGCCTTCCTTCCCTGGGTATCTCCTGCATCCCTGGGTGCCCCCTTCCCTTATGGCATTCCTGGCAAGGGACTGGGGTGGGGTGAAGCATTGAGCCCTGTTGCTGCTGGACTGAGGTGGTTTGAGAGCCCTGATCCTGACATGGAAGGGACATGGGGCATGGAGGGGGCTGGTGGTGCAGCATCTCCACTCTGTGCTTGCCCCTCCAGGAGACATGGGCCTTCCTGGAGCAGCTGTTGGATTTCTTTGAGACCTACATTTCATGGGCCAAGAGCAGGGTAAGCTGAGCCTGCTTCAGTCAGGTGGAGAGTAGGGGAGGATGAGCTGCAGGGCTTTGTGGATGCTGACCTATGCTGTCCCCACCATGTCCCCAGCTGACAGAAGATGTGGCACGTTGCAAGCCCATAGCTCAGTCCTTGGATAATGTGGAGGTCATTGGCTGTGACTACATCATGGACTCTGTGGTGAGTGGGGCAGCCATGTGTAGAGTGACACACGTGTGTGGGGTGGCAGTGAGGTCCTCTTGTCCTTGTGCACAGGGGGAGGGATAAAGGGAAGGATGCAGTGCTCAGCTTCTCCCCAGCAAATTGCTGTGGCTAAGAGCAAAGGCCAGGCTCTGAGAAGGAGTAGGTGGTCACTGGGGAGCCCTGGGAGCAAAAGATGCTCCCAATCCCTGTCTGGACCTAATGGCTCTTCCTCCATCCTATGCAGAATGCCTTCTGGTTCAGCCTGGGCTGGTGCACCTTGTTCCTGCTGCCCAGCATCATCCTGGCCGTCAGACTTGCCAAGTTCTACCGCCGCATGGATATTGCTGATGTGTACAGGTGAGAAGCAGCCCCACCCCCTGTTGACCACACTGGGTGTAGGGTCCCCCTGCCACCTGTCCCTTCATGTCCTGTGGTAGCCTGTGGGGCTGATGCTAAAGTAATGTGGGCTAGGGAGGACCTGAGAGGTGGCTTGGGGCCCTCAGCTTATGAGGATGGAGATGTTCTGGAGAAGAGCATTTCTCTGCCTGCTCTGAACCCCCCCTTTGGGCAGACAAAGGTGCATCCCCTTTGGAGGAAGGAGCCTGGCAGGGCTGCAGCCCCAGCCTGGCTCAAGTCCACCACCTGACTTGCTCTGTTTTGCACCATTTTTGTGCTGGAGCATTGGCATGGGAGCACAGCTGGATGCTGTGCAGAATGCAATGTCCCGCGTGGTTGGTGGCACTGCCATGAGCGTGCAGTGCTTGCTCACACGCCTGTGGCTGCCGGTGTCCTGGGGCTTCTCCCCAGCCCTCTGGGACCCTCTGCCTGGCAGCTCCACCACCAGCACAGGCACTGACCCCTGAGGGTAGTGAGCAGTTCCCAGTTGGATTTCCAACTCCTGAAGGCTACATCGTGGCCCTGCACTTGCAGTGCAGCCAGTGTGGAGACATGAGCTCAGCTGCTCAGGAACCTCAGGGAACTGAAGTTGTGGCATAGGGAGCTGGGTGCTGCTGAGCTGTGAGCGTGGGGCCCTGCTCTGCCTGCCTGGGGAAGGAGCATTGATGCTCTGAGGGGCTGTAAGAGCCCGTGCTCTCTGTTCAGATCAGGCAGCCAGGATGGAGGGGACCATAGCACCCTGAAGGCCACGTGTTCTCCTTTTGTGACCCATGGGAGACCTTGTCCCATCATGAGATGCTGGGCTGTCCCACAAGGCTTCTTGCCCAACTAACACTGTTCCCTCTTTTTTCTCCCCTCCAGGAATGAAGACTTTGAGATGTAAGCTACTTACACTGCCAGGTCTCTGTGTGGGGTGGGGGGCAGCCCCTGTGGTACGAGAGGGGGTCAGGGCACAGAGAGAAGGGGGTGGGGACCAGGGTGAGTGCAGACCAAGGAGTATGCTGGTACCAGGGGATGGTTGTGAAGGTGGGACTTCTGTAATGCACTCAGTTGTGGGGTCCCCTATCATCTTCCCACACTCCTAAGTTTGGAGGTACTGCTAGTCCCAGTCTCCCGAGCTAGTGGGTTTGGGGAAGCTGTCTCCACACCCTCTTTCCTGTGGGGCTGGGTGATAGGAGTGGGATGATATTTGACCCATCCCAGTGCATCCTGAGCTGTCCCTTGCTCTCTTCTGTGGCTGGGGGTGACATAGGTGACCTTGGTTTTGCAGGCCACCCACATTCAACTCCTACAAAATCCCCAGGCCTTCCACAAGGCATTAGCCCCTGTCAACCACAGATGGAGGAGGAAATGGACAGACCCCCTCACTTGAAAAATGTGACTATTTATTTTTGCAGGGAACCTGCCTCTTTCCAAGGCTGTAATTTTTGGTGTCAAACAATAAATGGTGTGTTTGTGTGCACTGTGGGATGTGACTGCGCTCCTCAGGTCTAGCTGAGATGGAAATACACAGGGGTAGGGGCATGGACGGTTCCCCACTGCTGGCACAAGCTGAGGCTGTGCCTGTGACCAGAGGGCTCTTTTTGGTGTTTCCAAGTGTGCTCTGCCCACACCCAGCCCATGTGTCTACACAGGACCACTGCTCAGCATCACCAAGACTGGGTGATGTTCCCCTCACTGGGCAGCCCTTTGCACTTCTGACTGGGTAAGTACCAGGTCCCTCCCTGGGAAAAGGCACACAAAGAGCCTCCTGTCCATGAAGTGCCCCCTCAAGCTGTCCCCAGTGTGTGAGCACTTCCCTCTGGCAATCCTGGTATGTATCATCTGTGGGTTTCCAGTGAGTTTACGGGGTGCCTGCAGCCCACACCTCCTTCCTGCTGTAAGATATGGTGGCATGAGTACTTTCTGTGCCCACCCCTGCACACCTCATGCGCTGCACAGAAAGAGCTGCATGCACAGATGAACCAAGGGTGACTTGGTCTAGAGCCTTGGGGCGAGTTCAGGTATTGCTTTGTGGTGCTCTGTGGTGCAAGCACAAGGACCATCCCGAAAGCCGTGTCAGGCACAGGGGATATACGTGAGCAGCTTGACTCATTTCCTTTGTTGCAAAGTCCAAGTTTCTCTGGAGCAGAATGAGAGGGCCAGGCCAGCCAGCTCCCCCTCCAATACCTGCATCCGCTTTATTGCTTTTTCCACTTGCCTTCAGATCTAATTGCTACTTTTTCCTTTGGGCATTATCTGAAGCTCCACCAGCCTTACCTCCTGCTGTCTCCCTCCAGCAGAGTCTGGCCACAGCGAGACTTGTGCTTGCCTCGTGCTTGCCTATCACTCAGCTGAATTGGTCCTTCAGATTGCTTTGGCCCCTGCTTCCCCCAGGGATGCCCACCCTTCCTGGTCCTTGGAGTGAGATATCCAGCACCCTCCCGGAAAGCACTCTGCTCAGTTTTGTCTCTTGTTTTCCTCTGCCCTGAACCCTCAGCCTCCAGAATTCTGACAACTTCCTGCTTGTCTAGGGCCTACACGTGCAGGCTTCTGACCCCAAGCCTCAGGCTGTCCCTACTGCATCGTGTTCCCCACTTCCTCTTCCCTTGCTATGCCTCAGGGATGCCAGCTCACATAGGACTGCTGCTGGCTTCAGTTTCTACTTGCTGGCTTTTGAGGGTATTGCTTCTTCCCTGCTCCGCCTTCTCTGCAGAGCCAGTGCTGGAAGGCAGGGAGCTTGACCCTCATTCACTGTGTCACTGTGGCCACCTGCACCCAAACCCAGCCCTGGCAATGACGATGTCCCCTCCACAAATGACTGCACAGCCTTTGCCAAGGTATGGGGCTTGCTCTCAGCAGCTCCCCATTCAGTGCTGCTCCAAGGCAGCGTTTCAATCCCTGAAGCCACGGCTCTAAGAGGTGCTTGGGTCCATCCATCATCCTCCTCCTGTGTAGCCCTGGGAGGTGGGTGAGAGCAGCATCAGGCAAGGCCAGCAGCTGCCTGGAGAGGAGGTAAGGACAGCTCATTACAAAATGCCCACAGCAGATGCCAGCTCTCCTTTCAGGCCATGCTCCCTCTGCTCATGTGCACGGCAGCTGCCAGAATCGAGGTAGCTCCACTGTGTGAGAGGGAAACTCACAGCACCCCATGGCTACAGCACAAGGCTCCCCCAGCACAAGGACGGTCTCATCAATAACCAGCCAGTCTCTAGGGAACCGTTGCAGCAGTTCCTCTTCCTCTTTGCCAAGCCTTTTTCCACCACAGGGACTTTCCACAGCCAAGCCCTTGTCTGGGGGAGACACTGCCACATCTTTACAGAGGTTTCACAAACAAGAATCTCTCCAACGGTAGCTCTGACACTTTGTGCCTGGCAGCAGGATTTCGCTGGGCCAGCCAGGTGCTCTCTGTTGCTAGCTTTCCTAAAAAATAGACAATTTGCAGCTCTTGAGGAAAAAATCCTCACTTCCTCAACTGTCTGTTGGGCCCAGCCACAGCCATGCATGGCCTGGGTGGCCCTTCCCTGTGGCGCACACGCTCCAGCCTGCCTGTGCAGACTCCTGCCTCCACAGCTTCATACTGGTAAGCAGCTGAGTACCACAGAGGGAATAGGCTGTCTGAGCATGCTTTCCCAGCCCAGCTGTACCAGTGGTGAGCCATGCTGGGCAGCACCAGAGAGATGAGCCTGGCCACTTTTCACCAGAAGCAAAACAAAACCACCCTCCTCCTCAGGGTGTGTACCCTCATAACATCCACCACCACCTCAGCACTGCTTTAGGAACCTTTATTTTTAAAAGGAGTCTGTCTTCCACACTTAAGACCACTCTCAAGAGGATTAATGCAAGTGAATCTCCCACAGCCCAACAAGGCAACAGACAGCTCCTTTACACCACAGTCCAGAATGCAGGGGCAAAGCCACAGCCACGGTCTCCCTCCTGGTGGAGGAGACCAGGCACAGGGCACCCGAGAGAGGCTCAAACCTGGATCTTCCTGCACAACTGCTCTCAAGTTACACTGATTTTGCAAACAGAGGCACAATATGAGCCAGACAACCCTGACAAAGCCCCTTTGTATGCAAAGGGCAAAGGTAGAGGAGATGGGAGCAGAGGGCCTGGGTGTCCTGCAGCATAATCTAACCTTCCACAAAGGAAAGGGAAAGGCAGGGCCAGCCCCAAGCTCACACGGGCTGCTGCAAGCTTGTCAGCTCAGAAGAGAGTTTGGGTACTGTCTGGGACAGAGAGATAAGGGAATTAGGCTGCTCTTTTCAGCTAAGTAGCTGCAATCAGTCACAGCTACAGGATTGATCCCAGAGGAATTGTGGCGAGACAACGTGTGGAGTGCTGCAGCTGCCAGCGTGTGTGCTGGGACCCCCAGTGCCATGGAGCTGTGCCATACTGGCGTTTGGCATCTGACTGAGCCCAAAGCGGCAGGACTCAGCGACCCAGCTGCAAGAAACATGCCCCGTTTCTCACAGGCAGAGCTTGGAGGTACCACCCAACTCACTGAGCAGAGAATGGGGGGGAAAGACTGTGAGTATCCCTGCCTACCAGTCCACCACCAGTACTAGAGAATCAGGGAAGTAGAAGTGGAATTAAAAAGGAACCGAAGAAGCCAAAAACAAAGTGCTTTGGGCAGGGAGCAATTCTGTAGTCCCGTAGTGCAGCCAGTGTTTTCATCTGCAAATGCACCCGGCATTTGCTCCTCCACTGGCACACACACAATTGCACTTGTTAGGAACAGCCAGAAAGCCTGCCCTGGCTCAGAGGAGATCCCCCAACCCCAGCCACCCAACAGGCTCTTCAAGATGCTGCTGCAGGGAGCAGAAAGGAGCAGGCTTCCATACTGCCAGGACAGGTAGGATTTCCTAGGGTGGATGCAGCTTTCCCTTCCTTGTACACCCAGGGCTTGGGATCACTTTGTCCTTCTCCCCTTCACACACTGTCATCCTGTAGCAGTGCTGAGGGCGAGGAAGTCCTTGCCATGGGTGGCTGAGGAACATCATCGGCCACTGCTTTTGAGGAGATTTTGTGCTCTCGGGGTGGGGTGGGAGGGGGGAAGGTGGTGCTCTGGAGGGCATCTGAGTACATCTCCTCCTGGACGCTGGGACACTGCACAACCCTTTGCAGCAGTGGCTTAAGCAAGCCCACAGTCAGCTGGTTCCCCTCATTGGAGAAAGGCACTGGGTCCTCCTGGGAGCGAGGGAGGTGCTGCAGGACCACGGTGAGAATGTCTGAGGCGGTGAGCTCAGCGGGGCACAGCGGCCACAGCCTGTCCAGATAAGGGTCCAGCTCCCGGTGCTGGGCCAACTCAGCCAGCAGTGTGATGAATATCTCCTTGTTAAGCAAGGGGCTGAGTTTGGAGAACTTCTCTGCCACCTCCACCACCCGCTGCCACTGCTTCAGACGGATGAGAAAGTGCAGAGCTTGCAGCACGGCCTTAGGCCTCTTGCTGCAGAGCAGCAATTCCAGCTCCATCTCGTCATCTGCCTCGCCGTGTTTGTTCTTTCGGGCCAGCACTCCCAGTGCTCTCTTGTACAGTGGCACCCGGCCCTCTGGGCCCTCCTTGCTGCTGTATGACCAAGAGTTGCTAATGTACTGCTGGGTCAGCTCCACAAAGCTGGGCAACCACTTGGGTTTGAACCTCAGGAAGGAGGCACAAATGAGCTCAAAGAGTGGGACCATCCCATTCTGACCCACCTCCTCCAGCTGCGGCTGACACAGGACCTTCTTCCATACCTCTGGGGTGGCCCTGGCTACCAAGAGGCCATCCCCATTCTGCTGCAGCTGCAGGCAGCTCCTTGTGGCCTTCCAGGCAGCCTTGGGGAAGGAGGCAAAGACAGAGTTCAGATAGGCCAAGTTGTCCTTGTCCATATCAGACTGCAGAATGCGGCTGATCTCCTGTTCCACCAGCTCCTTGCAGTAGCTTTCCACCTCACTCTCTGGGGCACACACCACACAAGTCTTGAGGAGCTCCAGGCTCATGTAGCTCTGCAGCTCCAGGCTCAGTGTGCTCAACAGCTTGGCATAAGTGTCTTGTAGGCCTTGGGCTGGCTTCTGCTTCTGGTGGAGGCTGTGCTGCAGGATGGCAGCGAGGACCACAGGAGCCTGGAATGTACCACCTTTCTTCAACTTCTCCACTGTCAGCTTGGAGCTGCTGAGGCTCCTCCTCTGGTAATATCTGCAGGCCTCCTCAAACACCATCTCCACCAGGCATGGCTCAGGCCTGCTGCTGTCCTCAAGTTTGGAGAAGCTAAAGCTGTAGATGCCAGTTTGAGTGAGGAGCTGGATACTGTCTTCCTCTCCCTGGGACTCCAGGAAATGCACCTCTTTCATGCTCAGGACTTCCTTTTCTATGAGCCTTCCACTGTTCTGGTCAACAAGGTACAGTACTCCAGCCAGCACACAGGCCAGGATGCTGCCGATGGTCTTCAGCCGGACAGGACTGCCTTGGGCCAGGACGCCCCCCTCCAGGTCAAAGATATGTCTCTGTGTCCCATCTGGCTCCACAACACTCACAGAACCCTTTGTACTCACCAGCAGCAGACCCCCACTGTTGGACACAGCAAAGGTGTGAATGTCCAGAGGTGCAAAACCTGAGAGAAGGCCCACAGAACCCAGCAGAAGTTTCCTGAAGTCTGACTCGCTGCTGGAGCGCAGCACCTTGCTGTGGATGAAGCCTGCAGAGGGGGCTGTGATGGTGAACTTTGCCTTCTCTGGATGCCAGATGAGGAGGAATTTGGAAGTGGTGGCAAAGCCGGCGGAAGCAGCAGGCACTAGGAAGACGTGCTGGGGGGAAGCCAGGACCTGGTACTCGGGGCTGTTGTGCAGGACTATCCTCACAGTGCCCAGCCGCACGCCTTGCTCCCCCACCTCCAGAGCACGGGCACAGACACAGAACCTGAAGGCACACTTGCTCGTGTCCGAGTGAGCACCCAGCGGCGGCCTCTCCTCACACCACACCAGGCTGGCTCCCTGGCTGCACACAGAGACAACTCGTGCCCGGGCACCCTGGCAGAGCTCCAGGGTCTGCAGCAGCTGCCAGCCCACGGCCACCACAAAGTGCCAGACCTCGGTCCGGCCATGTTCCCACACCACAGCCAGTACCCAGGAGCCCAGTACCACAGGGCTCTGCAGGAAGAGCAGTCCCACAAGGGCTGGCTGGGGCGGCTGCCAGGTCCTCTCCAGGTCGGCTCCAGCGATGCTGTGGCGCTGGAAAGCCACCACCCGGGGCAGGGTGGGCGGCCGGCTCTTCTGCAGGAGCAGGAGATGCTGCCCGTCGGGGCTGGACTGGACGTGGCTGGGCTCTTCTCCGCGGCACAGCAACTCCCGCAGCCAGTGGCCTCGGCTGAAGTCACTCAAGTCGGAGACCTGCCGCAGCTTCATCCTGTCAGCGACAGCGTGCACCAGGGCGAGCCGGGGCACGGAGCCACAGCCGCCACCCAATCCCCTCCCGGAACCCCGCCGCACCCTACTCCTCGGCACCCTGCTCCCTTGGCTCTCTGGGAGACCCCCACGGACCCCTCGGGCACCTTCCCCCCGCGGCGAGCCGGTTCCACGGCAGCGACTCCCAGGGACCGGCCGCACCCCGAGCTCCCCGCCCACCCAGCGCCGCCCGCGAGTA
>VXAZ01001232.1:352851-484864 GCA_013399875.1 Gymnorhina tibicen
GCACCGGGGGCTCCGCGGGGCGGGCGCGCTCCCCGCCGCGAGGGGCCTCGCCGGGCACCGGCACCCCGTGCCAGGGCCGCTCGCTGCCCACCCCGGTTAGCTGCGGGAGCGGCCGTACGCAGCCCGTGCAGTGAGAGCCGCTGCTCATCTCCCGCCGGTAACGCCGCGGTGCCCCGGTGCGTGCCCCGGGTGCCGGCCCCGAGGAGGCCTCGAGGCCTGCCGCAGACGCTGGGCTGCTCGTGGGCCGCGCTGTCCCCCGGCTGCCGGGTGGTTTCAGCTCGAGATAACTCCTTCTAGGAAAAGAACGAGTGTTCGCTGATCATTCCAATTACCTGGTTTACCTTACGCTTCTCCGAACACTTGTATGGGCAAAGCAAGGGGGAACAGCAAACAGTGGTAAAGCAGTGGGAGCTTGCAGTGTTTATTATGCTGAAGGCAGAGGCACTTGCTACATGAGCAAGCTGCGGCCTCGCTCAAACCCTGTTGCGTATGTCGCTGTAAGAAAGTTTGCTCCTCAGCAGAGACTGTAATCTGAATATATGATGAGAGCCAATTAGGGTGAGCAGGTGGGTGGAATATGCAAAGCAATGAGATAATTTGAATCATTGCGATACGTGATGATTGCAGTTCACCAGCTGTTTGAGCTCTAGTAGGAAATGTGACAAAAATGCAGAAGAGGAGTTTCGAGGGGGGGAAAAGGACATCACTTTGGCTTTCCAATACTGAGAGGATAATCCACTGTGTCATTTATGGCACTTTTGCTGTGTGCAAAGAGATACTGTGGGTAGGGTATATACAGTGTAAAAACGTTAAACAGTTATTGGCTAGCATGTACAAAAGGAACAGTGAGGCTTTAATGAGCTGCTGGGCTAAGCATTCATCTGCTCCCTCCCCCTGCTAACACACCAGGCAGCCGTGCAGACATCCCTCAGGAGGGGAAGGGTCAGCCTGTGCTGCTCAGAGTTGCTGAGTTGGTATTTTCTGGCTGCCTAATTTTTTTTTTTTAGAACTTACACCTTTTCATGTTTGTATTTTAACTCCTGAGTACTTGTGCTGCTGATGGTCTGTGTCTCAAAAATGTTACCCGCTCTGCAGCTCCACTTTTCTTATCTTGGCATGACTTTACCGTGCAGCTTCTTAGAACATAGCAGCTACCTTAGAAGTCAGAGCAGAGGTCATGCAGCTGCACTGTATTCAGCATGGGCCTTGGATCCACACCACCAGCTGAAGCCATGGGAAGAGGGCAGGGGAAGGTTACAGGGAGAGTGTTTTTCTTCAGAAGGAAGGCATCTGAAAAGCTCTGCAAGTGACATGAGCTTCTAGGTGGGAGTGTAAAGGCAGCGCATAATATTTCATGATAAACTATGTGGGACGGGTTCTAAAGGGCTCGGAAAGTGAAAACCTAGAGTCATTTTCTGACATGAGAGAGCTGGTCATGATAGCCAGGAATACAGAGAGAAAGTGTGGGGAAATGAAAAAATTACCACATATGAAAAAGGTGTGAACATGTACGAAAACGCTGGTGGAATCATTCACTGTTTGGATGGACTTGACAGGAAGAAGAGCTAGTTGGTGGTGTGAAGTTGATGGATTGGGTGTTATTTTAACTGGACAGATAGAAATTGAATGCAATTATGGATGAAGTGTTAAAATCATAGCTCAAATGTTACTCTTTTATATCACTACTAAAGCAGGTGCAACGGGAGGTAGTGTGTGTCTGTATTTGCATTAGGAAGCTGCTTTTCCTGTTTTTCAAGGGGGCAAAAATAGGTCAGAAGTGGTGTAACTTTATATTGTACTATGTAGAAGCACATACACTGCTCTGTTCTGAGTGGGATGGAAGGAATTTCTAGTAAAAACGTATATACTCTGACTGTGCTGGGGGTTGTTGCTTTGTACTGTAGAAAGAGAAGTAGGATCTCTATGGGTTTTCTGTCATCAGCACGCCCTCGGAATATGTTTCTCATTACATACTGCCTGAAGGCACCTGGAAATTCTGCCACATGGATCCAAGGCTTGTATGCTGTGTTACTGTTTCCCTTGTTGGTGGGTTGAGCACCTTGCACTTGCAGAGGAAAGCACAGTTTGAGCAGTTTTTATTCCAATGGGCAATAGACAAATGAAGTTGTAAAGAATGGATGGAATACAAAAGCAGTGTGGATGCACTTGCACAAGCTGTAACTGCCACTGCAGGAGTCTGTGGAGAAGAAGCTGCAAAAGGGCTTATGGCAGAAATTTGGTCATGATGGTTGCTAAAGCCTTGACAAAATCTAGCCCGATGTGTTCTTCCTCTCTTTGTTTTCAACAGTGGTCTGCTGGGCTGCTGATGGATGGTGCTGGGGGTTTTAATAGAGGATCTGGAACTGGGTCCAGGCGCTCACTGTGCACTGGGATTCATAAACTCTTGTACTGGGTGCAGGTTTTCTGTTGCTTCCAGTGATGGATGAGCACTGGGACCTGTGTTGTAACTGCCTGTTTTTCAGATCCAGTATTTATTCTCCAGATTCATCACATGGATTAAGTGCAAATTTTTCCTGGTACTTCACTGAAGAATTTAATGAGTACTTAGCTTGTAACACATTGCTTTAGAAGCTGTATGCTAACTTGCATGCCTCTTGCATGATTGAGGCAGTTTTTGAACAACTTTCTTTTAATCTTGAGTGATGTACCTGCAGAACACCTTGAAAGGCAAAGCATGATCACACTGAGTCCCAGGTGCGTACACTCAGGGAGGGAGGAGGCAATTGCTGGCCTTGAAATGTTTGAACAGGTGAGTCCAATCTTAGTAGCTCCGGCAAGTCAAGGGACTTTGTGTTCTAAAAGCAAAAGTATCTCAGTTCTTATTCAGAGTCTTTATAAATAGTGATTGAGGTTCAGAGCTTTGACATTAACAAACTGATACAGATCACATCATTTGCACAACCTTTTCTGGGTAGGGAATAAATGCTCTGCCGAGTAAGTCACCATGTGAAAACGCAGTTTTGTGTCGTCTGTATTCTTTTTGTCTATCGAAGAAGTGTTACAGTATATTTTGTGATGGGTCCACAATAAAAAGAATACACTTAGTCCTGTGTGGTCACATGTGGGGGTTTTGTATGTGCATCTATAATCTTGAAAACTTTTCAGGTTTCTTAGCCAAGGCAGTCGAATGCAGAGTGCTGTGTTTGATGGGCTGCATGCAAGATTACACAAGTTACAAGTTTTGGATCCTGATGGTGTAGATGTGCATTAGTGTTATCCTCTCTACAGTATTTTTGCTATTAAAAGACAGTCTGTGGAATACTGGTAAGTCTGTACAGGAGCTGAGTGACAATGTGGAGCATTGTGCAGCGGTTTTCAGTGTGCACAAATCTGAGTAAATCTCAGACTCAAAAGATCAGGTTCATTTTCCCTGTGGCTATTCTAACAAAAAAGCTAACAGAGCTGTGTTCATCGGAATGTCATATGTTTGGTTGGAATCTCTGTTACGAGTTCTGGAATGAAACAGAAAGGAGGTGGATGGTTGGATGTGCACATCCCTTCCTGACTGAATCAGCTGATCTTGGGGTTGATGAGAGATAAAGCAAGAGTCTGCCTGAACTTGTGTCTTCCATGGCTTTTATCTTCCTGCCTTTGAGCTGCCAAGACTTGTGCTCTGTCAAGTTTTCTTTTAGTTCCGGATGAAGCATCTTGGATCTTCTGCTGCACAGCAAAGTATTTGTTGTTCTAAAAATCCCCATGCGTGTGCTTTTCTTGGCCCTGAAGGGCAGTTCTCCTGTGCAGTCAGTGAATACAGCAGGATTCACTTAGCAGCATGTGTTAATGGGAATGACCTATTGACAGAATAAATTATCCATTTGAACCTAAAATGTGGAAAATGCACTGATGCTTTTTAAATGTGATGTTTAAAGGAAAATTGTTGATTATATTCAGTGTCGTCGTTTCCGTAAGCTGTCACGGCATCATGATAATTTGGCACCTCTACTCTACAACTTATTTATAAATGTTTTGTGCATTTAACTGTTGTTTTCTGCAGCTGCCTGGAAGGTCTCCATTAGCAAAATGCAGTTTTCTATTTGTCTTTATGACATCTAGAAAATGTAATTGCGTAAAGTGAAAAGAAAAAACCATTTGTATGGCCTGATCATCATAGGTCATGAAACAAACACAGCCTAATAAAGCGTTGGCATGAAAGGCAAGGTTTAAGTTTCTCTCGTTGCTCCTCCATATGCTCATTTGTAGAATAGCAAATTATAAACAAGACCATTATTTAATCATTGCCTCTAGCAGTTGTCTTTGTATGTGCTCTGTGCAGCTTTGGTTGAGAGAATGTGAATACTAAGTCCCATTTTGACAGAGACTAGAGTTTTCACACAATCATGGGATCCTTCTGGTGCTCACCCTTTGTGTCTTGAGGTATTTAGATTTTTCTATCTTTCTGGAAATGTAGGAAAAGGGTTAAAATGCAGCTCTAAAAGTCCAGGGACTAAGCAGAGCTTATTGATCCTCTCCCATTCACGTACACATTTGATGTGAGAATGCTGACCTAGAAGCACTGAGAGTTAGTTTATTAGTTTTGACATTGGGATTCGTTAGCTGTAATTCAATTAGCTAGATGGATGTGTTTGTATGCTGGTACTGGCAGCTGTTTTAGGTTCAGAAACTTACAATTCTAGTAGGAAAATTGTTTTGTGCAGTCTTACCCAAGATTTGTATTCCTAGGCTAAAAGTGACATCACTCTTGATTTGGCTTTTAATAGATTTCTCAGTGTTTCCAATTATGTTTCTAATTAGAATAATGTCTTATTTCCCATGACAGTTTAAAAATAATGCAAAGTCTGTAAAAGAGAAGCTATCAAGATGATTGAATGATGTTTTCTTTTTTGTTTGTTAGTTGGAAGCCTTCTTCCATCTTACTTGGATACATAGACCTACTAGGCTACAGGAATAATTTTGGTGTTTACAGAAGGTTATGGTGCAGTAGTTGCTAAGTTTTCTTCTGTCAGTGTGTCTCAGGGCTCTTTACATTCTCACCCCAGCCCGTAACCAGCCAGCTGGTTCCCTTTCTAGTCTAGGAAGACAGAACACCTCTCTCCCTGTCTATGTAAATGTTAGCTTTTCAGGTGTGAGATCTGCTGCTCTCTGTCCTTCCCTTTCCCATCCAGGCAAAGCTCCTTCCTGTCACACCTGAGGTAGGGTCTTTTGCAGCAGCATTGTTTCTTCAGGCCTAAAAATGTTTTTCTGCCACTTAAAAGGTTTATGGCTAAAGGGATGGATGTTTGAATAACTGACTGTGGAAGCCTGAGAGTCCTAGTTGAGAACATAGTTGTAAGTCAGCTAAAAATTGTCTGCAGTGGAAAGAGTGTAAGAGAGATCTGGAACTGGTATTCAGTAGTTGATGGAACTTGGTCTTTGAGGGAAAGACAGATCAAAACCTGCTGTGGTTGTGGGAGGGGATTCAGGCAGTCTGGGATTGAGGCTACATCCAAAGTTATCTCCATGGCTGCCAGCTCAGAAAGCTTTGGGGTCCTAGATTTGAATAGTGAACTTACCTCTGTATGCGTAGTTTATCGTGGTTGAGTGCAACTACCACAAGAGCCTGCCCATGTTTTTGTGAGCATGACTTAAATCAAGCCTCTGTGTGTGATATGCTGTTGCCACGTGTGTAATTACCTCTGGAGGTATGGGAGAAAGGCTAGGAGCTCAGGGGTATGAGAAGAGATGGCTTTCCCTTTCTGCTGAGTACTTCTGACATGCTGCAGTGATGGAGGAGGTTAGAACAGTGCTAAAGCTGTGGTGCTTGCCAGGAAAATCTGTGATTACAGATAAATGCGTATTTGCGAGGTCGGGGTAGTGCCGCACTTTGTAGCATCACACATGAGGCTGAGAATATGTGGCAAGTTGTGTTTTCTGACTCAGCCCCTGGAGTAGGTTGTCTGTCGCAGAAGGCTCAGGACCACATTACTTCTTGTAATGGCTCATTTTGTAAAAAGGATGCTACTTTTTTTTTTAGTAGTATAATCAGTAAGATGCCAGTTAATGATAGGAAAACTTCTTTGCATTTTTAGAAAACCCTTTGCTGTCAATTGGATCATGAAATTCATCTGCTTTAAAAAAAACTATCTGTAAAGCTTGTCCCCTGTCTTCCATCCTCCTCCCAAAACTGAACCACCTGGGATGCTTTTGAGGCTGGGGTTCCTCTCTGGCTTGATTTGCAGAGCAGCTGGCACAGATAAGGATGTTAAGACGGAGAGGTAGTTGTGAACAAGGGTGGCAGGAGTGCTTTATGGAAGCTTTCCTTGTGTTGGATACCACCTCAGAGTACAAAAGCAGAATTTGAAGTGCTCTGGTAGGCAGCAAATTAAACAGGTAAGAGAAGACTTTCAAATAGTTTCTGGAGCTTTTTTGTCACCAGATGCCCTTGAGGCTTCACCAGCATCAAAAAAGACTGGGTACCTATTTGATATCAAGTATCACAATTCCTCCAATGAGATTAAAAAATACATACTTTTCTAGATGTAAACTGCATTGGTCTGGATCATGAATCAGTTTCTAGTAGAGAAGAATTAAGAAAATTTATCTGTAGGACCTTATTCTGTTTCTGCCTGTGTGCGGACTTTTGTATGTCTTTGAAAAGGGATATAGAACTAGATGGGTCCTTTGATCTGATTTCTTATCTGGTATAGTTATAAATGCCCCTATGTAGAGCTTGTGAGAGACTGTTAGTATTTCAGTGCACTGAAAAAGTCTTTCATGGTTGAGGCAGGCCAGATATGCCTTGAAGAAAAGATCAAGTCTTCTGAGCCTTTTTTGTCTGTTCTTACCTTCAGGGTATACAGCATGGCCCAAACAGAGAAGAAAGGTGGGCTCCTCCGGAAATCTTCAGCCTCCAAGAAGCCATTGAAAGAGAAAGTGGTGTTGATGTATGATGAAATTTTTACGGTAAGAAGTTGAGCATCTCTTCTTTCTAAAGTGTTATGTTAAATTTTCTCGGTTTAGTTTATGCTGAGGGTTTTTTTCAGTGGATTTCTTTCCTCGAGGTAAGGCCTGCACAGTGTAGGCACGTGCTCCAGGCTCTCCTACTGTCGTGCAGAGCTCTGTATTCTGCTCTCTTCCAAAATGTCTCCTTGTCCTGTTGTTTACCAGAACTGTACCATCTATGGGAAGTCATGGCTTTCCCAGTATTTCTCACAAAACAATTCAGCAAATAAACAGAGGCATCCCAGTTGAGAGTTACTTCTGTTGGTCCTTCTTCTTTTGGGAATCTGTGTAGCCAGAATTCTGCACTGTGAGACCGCTTGGTCATCCAGTGGGTGAGGCTGACTGAGCTACCCATGATACAGACTTTCTTTAAATTCTGCCGGAATGATGTATTTGCCCTCATGCCTGTTCCTTTTCCTTTCAGACAGAGGACCCCAGTAAATGCAACCCTAGGTTTTGGGAGGAGCTATTTCTGATGAAGGTAACAGAATGTGAACATCCTGTTGCTGTTCTGCCTATCAAGTGGCAGACTGTCAGTGCAAGGATTTGTGTTTCTAAGGTGTCGGTGATGGTGTAATGTGCATGAACTGCTTCTTAACCTGACAGGTCAACCTGGAGTATCTAGAAGGCAAGCTGGAGGCTCTGGATGGGGAAGAATTAATGAAGATAAAAGACAACATCAACTGCTTGTTTCAGCACTGCATCCAGGCCCTGGGTGAAGAGCACCCAATCAGAGTGGTGAATGCATTACAGGTACCACGCTGGGAGACAGGGAATGCTCTCTTCTGCTTCTGATGAGGCAATATATTTGTTGCTGGTATCAATCACCTTGTGCTCGTTTCTTTGCTACTGAGAAGTGATGTCTACGGAGCAGTTGCTACTTACTGTCTGTGGAGGTTCCAAACATTCATAGTCTCTTTACTCTTGGCAGAGCAATAGAGGGTTTCAGAATTCAAGAGGATCTGATGATGGAGGATGAAGTGAATGGCAATGAGGAGCCAAAGGGGCTTGTTCATACTGCAGGCTGTCGGTTTGGGATCTCAGAAGGCTGTGACCTTTGTGTTTTAGGCTGTGTAGCTTTGTGTTTTACTTTCTCCTCTTCTCCCTCATTTCAGCTGCCTTTTTCGGTTTCCATATGGGTCAAAAAAGAAATAAAGCTCTGGAGAAGTTAGTGTGAAATTTACACAGGAAATTGCCCCAGCTGGACACTTCCTAATTGGAAGCTGTGAAGAATTATCACCCAGAATTAATAGCCATTTTCGTGCAAGTTGTTCCTTACCAAAGCTCTGCTGTTCCGTATCCCATATGGGAGACTCCCCTCCTCAGTCTTTATATTTGATGTTACTAGTTCACAGGCTGATTCTTACAGTTTGGTGAATGCATTTGCTTATCTCAGCTTTAGGAGTGCAGGATATGAAATTCAGGTTTGGAGAAGTCATCTGTAGGAGACATTGGACCAGCAGCGAGCTGCGAAAAGTTGATTTAAAACAGAATATTTACATCTGACGTACAATCTGATAAGATCAAATTGTTATTTTTAGAATTAGTTTGAAAGGGTGCTATTAAAATTTTAGTTACAGCTACACAGACAGCTTGGACCAGCCCCGAATTATTAAACTTGTATCCAGACTCTTGGAAAAAGTTGGGGCAGGTCACAAGAATCCTGCCTTTTGCATGTAAATAGGAACCAGGTAACATATCCTGAGCTCGAACTGGGAGAATGTTCCCTTAATCAGACTGCGTTATGTGGAAAATGATCCCGAAGCCAAAACTTATTTAAGCAATCGTTTTTTGAGAATGAGCATGGTGACCAAAGGTTTGTTTAGACCAGTATGTTTCTGACAGTAACCAAAGAAAGGATGTCTACCTTACATTTTTGCTTCTGTATGGTTCTAGAGGTCTGCTAATTCCATCAAGTCTGTTTTGTCTCCAGCTTTATCTGAAACTAATTACTTCTCACTGGTGAATTTAAGCTGGAATCTAAAACTGCAGCAGTTATATTCCTGCTCATTCCCCTCTTCACAGGCCTGAGAGGTGCCTGATGACAAAAGTCACCCCAGACATTTCCCTCTCTTAGGACAAATGAGTCATTTGCTGCCCATAAATTTTCCAGAGAGACTGCTGGAAGCATAGTGTGCTGATACCTGTGTATTAGCAGTGATCTTCAAGAACTTGGTATGAAGCAGTAATTAAGCTGCCTAATAGACTTGGAGCCAGTTTGTTTTGTTTTGTTTTGTTTTGTTTTGTTTTGTTTGGTGGGGAGCTTGGTTCTTGCTGACAAAGACACAGTTTATTGGTCTGACTTGGTATAGCAGTGTGGTAACCAAACAGAAATTTGTGTTCAAACAGGAAAAATATGGACAGATATATTCTTCTGCAATTTTTAATGAGTTTTCATCATCCAAGATCCTCTTTAGAAATGACGGGGCTGGAGGAGAGGTCAGACAAAATGTATGGCTTTCAGGCTGGTGGCATTAATTGCCAGTGCTAGGAGAGGGTCATGCAGTGGGTTTTGCTGTTGAGTTGGAGGTGTTGCCTTACATCTCACCTTCTGTTTTTTTCCCTTTGCAGACTTTGTGTGCATTAATTCGAGGTGTCCATCAGAAGAACAAATCCACTTCTGGGTTTGACATCATCAACATGCTTGTGGGTTTTGATAAGGCAGAGCTGTGTATGAAGGTGAGGCCCTGGCAATGCAGAGGAGCAGTTTGCAGAGCAGCTGTGTTGCAAGGGCAGTGATTTGTAGACAGGTGTGTCTACCAGGCAGCAGCTTTGGGGGGAAACATTTGAGCCACTTACTCAAAATAGCTGTCCTGAAGTTCTGTACCTGACAGTAGTACAGATATTTGGGGTCCCTGGGTTGGTTAATAATAGAGCACTTTCTTTTCCTTTAGTTCCACACTGTGCAGTCACTGTGGTTAAGAGACCTTAAAGCCAGAAAAGGCTGTCACAGGTGATTACTACCTATAGTATTGAACCTCATACCTTGTGCTTAATCTTTATTCGAGAGTCATACCCTGTGTTCTCACATTCCATCAGCACATGTACGGTTTTAAACTTACTTGATACTCTTCACTGTAAAGATGTTGAGTTTGGGAAATGACAAAGTAACCAGTGATAAAGCTGAATTCTTGTTGTATCTTTCATCTCTCTACAAGAGTAGCAATTTTTCTTCTCTATACAAATTGTAGTACATTTGGGGAAAACATTAAGTAGTAATTTGCCTATCAGATTTTTAATCATAATTTATATATGTATTGTTAATTGGAGGTGTGCTGCTGCATCGGGAGAAAACTCATGGAAAATGATCGTGATGTTATGCCAGTAGTCATTAAACTGTAGTGAACACAAAACAGCGTTGAGAAGCAATAGGATGGCCTGTGTAGCAGTAGTAATTGCTCAGTTACTGGTTTGGGAATAACATGGCTTTATACTGGTGGTCTTCTACTTGAATCTTCCAGAAAGCTTTTTATAAAAAACATTTCAAGTAATTTAAAATACTGCTTTTGAATAATGCCACTATGGTTCTTTAGAATCTGATGGAGAGCTTGGACTCCCTCCTCTGTGCAGAAGGTTCTGAAAGCCTCAAAAGCCTGTGTCTGAAGCTACTTCTCTGCTTGGTGACAGTAAGTACTGTACAGTTGTATAATAACTTCAGGCCTTATATGAGCCACATCTGAGGAATGGAACTGTTTCAAAACTTGAGCAGAATGCTGCAGCGTGAAGCTTAAAGAAGGAGAAAGAAATTGTGGATAAGATCAAGTCCAGAATACGCATGATGGCTCTAACCAAGATGCCAGTGCAGACTAGCAGACGCTTTTCATCCTGTAAGATAGGTACCCACTGGGGCAAAAGGGGAGAGGCAGGAGGAAGTGTCAGTTGGATTCACAGGTGTGGGGTTTTTTTTCAGGAAAAAGATCTTAAGAAGTCTCAGATAAATGGAAAGAAAGGGAGGAGGGTTGAGGAAAGACAGAAAGTGTGGAGTAGGCCAGAGTGGTAAGGATGCGAAAAATGAGGAAGTTGTAATAAATGGCCACTCATCAGCTTTTGGAGATGATCAACTGTGAACTGTTTTGACTGTGATAAGAGATAATTGAGAGTGGGGGAGGTCTTCACTTGCTCTCTTCATGATAGGATCTCAGTGGAGCATATATGCCCTGTTTTTCATTCTCTTCCTCCTGTGTAGAGCCTGCAACAGCTGATGGCTGTTGTCATTCATGCAGCTGTGTAAAATACCAACGTGTGGAGGAACGGGGGAGCTCTCAGTCCGTGGGTGGTGCTTCTTGGCAGAGAGAGGGCTGGGAGGCAGGACAGATTTCTTATACTTCATGTCTAGCTCTACTGCTAGTCACACCTTGACTTGCTAAGTGTGAGATTCTGGATAAATGTGTCCATCTGGGAGCAGAACTCTCCTGTTCCCAGTGTGTGCCAGAGGCAGCTACAGCATCCGTGGAGGCTTTGGATGAGATTTTAAAACTTGTGTTTTTACTCAGGTGACAGATAACATTAGCCAGAACACCATCCTGGAGTATGTGATGATTAACAGCATATTTGAAGCTATTTTACAGGTAAGGGTTCTTTCTTCTACTGGGGGGGCTCTTCCATAGTGAGAACTTTCAGTAATGTGTTTGCTTTTCAGCTTTTTCAGTGCAGTGTAGTTCACTGGCACTGTTGTTGCTTCCATTCATAGCTCAGTCATATATATATATATATTTTGTAGTGCTCTTCTCCCTTTTCCTCTAGTCTGCTGTTTTTAGTCACTACTGACTATTTAAAGTATTTTCACTTGAAACATTTATGTACAGTTAGAATCTGAACAGATTTCTGGCCTAATTTCACATAGAATTCCTGTACTGGAGAAACTTTTTTTCAAAAGGCAGTGTGAATATATCAAGTTTTTTTCTGCTCTTGGATAAATTATACTTTTTTCAGTGGAACTGAGCCTTGGAGAAACCCAGAACACTTGTACAGGTAATGCTGGTGATTCACTAAGATACTGTCCAATGCTGTTGAGAAATATATTTGCCCTTTATGCCCTGAAAGCCTACATGCATCCTTTCTGTGATAAATAAGCTTCTCTTTGTGCAGAACTTCCTTGAGGCACTGACACTCCCTTCACCCTAAATATCCTCTTTCAGATAGGACATAATTTGCTCTTACACGTACATTTCATGGCTCTGCTCTGAGTCACTGCAAGCTTCCTGAAGCGGGCCTGAGCAGAACAGTGTGATTGTTTATTCCAGATCCTGTCCAGCCCTCTCAGTCGCAGGGAACATGGGTATGATGCTGTTGTCCTTCTGGCCTTGCTGGTCAACTACAGAAAGTATGAGGTAGGTGTTCTGGGTAACAGAAACATCACTTCTCTCTACTTTATTCATTTAGAGTGGCCTCTAGATTATGAAGGCAGCACACAGTACAGTTTTTAGCAGTGCACACTGAAGCATCAGGGCATCAGCACGGAGCAGCAGAAGCTTTGCAAGGCTGCCCTGTTATGCTCCCTATGTCTGTCTCTGATGTATGTGTATAATCAAATGTGTACGATATTCCTACAGCTTGTTCCGTGCCAGCATGAAAGCAACTACCTAGGGAATTTGCATTTCCTTTGTGGAAATAGTCTGAGGAAGGTCCTTTTGGAAGAGTTACTGTTGTGTCAAACCACATGTCTGTCTGTCTGTGTGTGTGTGGTTATACATAATCTCCAAAGTAAAATGAGCTGTCAGTCATCCTGGGCTTCAGACTGAATTTGTGATTCAGAACCTGACTAGCTGACTGAAAGAGCACAGATCCCCAGAAGAGATGGTGAAGCTGTGACCAAAGAATGAACTGAAACATCACAGCTAGTATTTCCGAGAGAAGTCTCTCTCGGTCTCTTTGATGGATTCCTAATAGAGGAACTTTATTCATCATCCTCTTTATGGTATATTCCCATTTTTTTCAGTTATTCATCAGCTTGAAAAAGAAACATTTTGAGTATTAGAACAACACCTAATGTTGGCTTTTCTTGTATGAGGCATGATGCTTTAATGATCAGGGGGTTTTTTTCTTCATAAATAGGAATATCTTAATATACTTCAGTAGGCAGAAAATAGGAAAGTTCTGGAATACCCCTCTTCAACAGAATTACTAGGAGGGAGCAGATTTCAAAACCTTCCTGGTTTTATAATAGGTCTTGTTCTGAATTATGAATAGACCTAGAGAATATGCAAGGACAGGAACTACACTTGGTGTCAAAGTAATGCCTGTTAATTTCTCATTCCTGTCAGTGATGTCAGAATCATGAATTGCAGATTCTGTTCAGCATTCTGTGCTGTGGTAGCATGGAACAGGAACATGGAGTTTGATTTCAATATATGGCTATGATGGAAAACTGCTGGGATTTATATAAGTAGGGTTACTTAGGAGGGCAGACGGGGAAGACCAGAGGTCTCACTGCAACATTCAGACAAACGTTGGAGAACTGTGTAATCCCATTCCTGAGGCGTGGGTGGCTGTGGACTGTAGTTTATGTCCTTAGTAAGGCAGAATGCTGTGACTGTGTGAGACTTGTCCTTGGCTCTTTGCAGTGGCTTTCTGGGGAGTTTTGAGCTGCGGTCGAGTGCTTTGGAGAACGCTGTCTGAGACGTCTTGAAACTGGGCACTCAAAGGAAGTTCTGCTGATGTTTGAAAAGTGCAATGCATACAATCCAGCTGAAGCAGACATGTAGCAATGGGAACTTCAGCTTGAGCAGCTCCTCTGGCAAGGCTGAAAGCTGCTCCCACAAGGGTTTTATGTGACAGCTGCACAACGCTGCCCTTTGTAGCAGTGCTGGAAGCCAAGCCTGTAGTAATGCAGCCATAAGCTTTGTCCTTGAGTACCTGCTTTCATTTGCTGTTCTTTGGCCTTTAGAGTTAGTATGGTGGTTGTCTGGTTGTCAGTGAATTGTAGCACACTTTCATGCCTCAGGTGCTCTGGAGTTCTCTTTTTAGTTAACTGTGGTGCAGCTGAAAGGTTCTCTTTTGGTCTGAACTCCATTGGTTGCTAAGTTGTGTTTCCAGCTGCCTAAGAAAATCTAATAAGGCTCAAAATTCATTAGATTACTATGATTTTGTGTCTGTTTTTAGTTTAAATACCAGTGTGTTTTGCATCAGGATGTTCTTTCATATTTTTGGGATGTGAATTTTGTAATCTTCTCTCAAATTCTGTGGAGAGTCTCTCTCTGTGTTGTCATTACCAGAGTTGCTGAGATCTTGGCTTGCTTATTAACTTCTGTTCTAGGGATTTACATATCTTTTACATGGAACCTTGAAAGGGATGTCCTTGATTGAAATCCTAGTAATTTTCAGAAGTTTTTCTAACTATGTACTTACTCAAGCCTTCACCTATATTTATGCTTTTTTTTTAATACTAGTCCTGTTTTCAGAGAAAGTACTTTTGCATTGATACTATGAGAAAGAAAATGCTGTAAGAAAAAGTATTTATTTGATCACTTTCCCAGTGTTTTAAGGGATGGCTGATAGGATAGCAAGTTAAAACAAAATCAGGTAGTGACTTTTAAATACTCTTTGATAACGTCTAGGCAGCAGTTTATTTGCCTCATGTTCAACCTGCTAGAATTGCATATTGTGTCTTTTCTTAGAGCTGAAAGAAATTAGTTAAGATGTGGGGTTTTCCCTTTGTGTGCTTGTCTGGCAGCATATAGTGTATCCAACAGCCCTTCGTGTCCAGTTTTGTGCACTTGACTCTGCTTGATATAGACAACTACAGGTGCTGAAGACACACTGAAAACTTTGGAGAATCAGAAAGTTCATGTGTTGTCCTTTTTGTGTTTGTTTTTTTTTAAGAGATCTTGCATAGCTCAAATTATTTTTAAAAAAAAATCTTTAACAAAAAAAGTAATTATTCAAGCTCCAATTCCCTGCAAAATGACCTGCCTGCAGATGAGACTTTTCTTCTGTGTCTTGGTTCAAAACCTTTTTTAGTTTTGCACTGACACACATAAACCAGGAAAAATGTGCATTGCTAATCTAAAATGCTTCCTAAATTATTAGCCTTTGTCTTTATAGATGGAGCCTGTGTGCTTTCTTTAGCTAAGTTCAAGGCATTTATATTCTCCAGAGACTTTCAGCTCTTAGTGGTGTAAACAAAGTGTTGATCTCTAACCCAGCAGCAGATGAGTCTGTAGCGTTGTCCTACCTTCCTGGGTGCTGCTTTAAGCAATCTTTGCAAGGTGTTGCAGAAGGGAAATAGCAGAGCACTAATGCTCCATCCCCGCTTCCCTGCCTGTTCCTGCTGCAAAACTGTGTGTGTGTCACAGATAACAGGCTTGCAGGACAGCTGCTCCACTTTCTAGACTTACAGATGAGCTGGTGGAGGGACAGAAACTCCCTCTCTTCCCAATAAAATCAGGAGACTGCCTGGCTGAGCCAGCAAGGAGGTGTCCTGGGCATAGCAGTCTTAGCATGTGCTGTGACCCCTGCTTCTTTTTTATGTATTCTGTTTTATGGGACAGGACAGAGATTCTTCCCAGGTGGTTAGGTAAGCTGGGAAACATAATAGTGTTTTTTTTCCCCGAAGGCTGAACTTAAAATAATTTTTCTTTCTTCCTTCTGCCCCCACCCTGAGCAGTCAGTGAATCCCTACATTGTGAAGCTCTCTATTGTGGATGATGAGGCCACGCTCAATGTGAGTACTTGGCTTGATTCCTCTGTGCTGCTGGGGATGCTCTTTCATGTGGGGTGTAGGGTAATGAATGCAAGCATGGTGTGTAGTAGAAATCAGGTCTCAGAACAGTGCTGCTCTAAGGAACACCAGTACAGTGGTTGTTCAGCCCTAACTGTGCTCTTGCAATAGGTTAGGCAGCTCATGATTTGGACAGTTTGATCACCAGTTAAATGGTGGGGGTGGTTAAAAAGCTAGGTAGCAAGGAACATGCTAAAGTTGATCTGTTATGCATTCATGAACTATCTGTACACTATTTGCTGTCATGTGTCAAAGAGGCACAGGATGATTTATGCCAAAGGGGATGATCTCATTTCCAGTGCTGTGTCACTTGATTTTACCAGTCCACAAGTCAATTCTTGTAACTCAGTGGAAGCTTGTATCTGAGTCAAGAGTCCTGCAACATATTTTAGGTTGTAGCCACAGTCTGAGTTTTTTACCCAGGCCTGGATAAAAATTGACAGCAGACTGAGTTATGTGAATTCTGGAGTTGGAAGCTGCTCTTTAGGCATGAAGTAAAAAGCAAGCTCCATGCTAAATAAAGGGTGAGAACAGTTATTCTGACTTAATTAAATTGGCTTGACAGAAAGGATGTTTAGTAGGTGGAAGCTGTTAGCAAGAAGTCAAAGGTTATTAGTGTCTGTGACTCCTGTTTTGAATTTTTGGATGTCCTTCTTCTGACACCAACTACCTTCTAAATTTCTTGATGCTTTACTGAGGCTTCTTGAGTGAGAGCTCTATCTGGAGGTCCAAGGAGAGTAAACATTCTCTGTTGAATTTAGTAGTTAGATAAACAGCTTTAAATTTTGTTGTCTGGGTTTTTGTATTATAATGTTGTTGTATCATAGCATGTCTTAATAGTTCAAGCAGCTTCAAGGGAAATCCTGCATAGCATGCTAGGTTATCTTGGGGGGTGGCAGCATTGCTGTGTGTGTTCAGTGTGTGATTATCTCCCTTGAGATTTTAATGTGAAGGTTTTTTTTAATGCTTTTTTTTTTCAGGGAATGGGACTTGTAATTGCCCAGGCTTTATCGGAATATAACAGGTAAAACCTGATTTTTGTCTTGTTTATCAATACACAATAGTTGCTGTACATTTTCACAAACTTTTTTTTTTTTGTGTTAAAGCACTTGTTTATCACCTAAAAGCCTTGATGCACCTGGAGAGGCAGGGAATAGTCTTATGCTTTGAGATACTTTGGTTCAGTTGATGCTGTCATTGCAAGTCTCAATGCATCTGTACCAGCTGGGCTGACGTGCATCAAGAGAGATCTTGCTGTAGGGGAAGATAGCCATTGTATGTTTTTACTGTCCTGGATTTTATTTTTTTTCGAACTTTGCATAAAGTCTTAGTCACAAGTGAAAAGATAATAGTTTGGTGAGAACTTCTCTGTTAAAAATTTGATTTAGCTGAAACACTATCTAAAACAAACAAGCAAATGTATCCAGGGCTGTCCACATGCTGGATCAGAGACAATTAGGGGATGTAAACTCTTCCAAATGGTGGCAAGCAGTAACTGCTGCTGAAGAAAGACCCAGAAAGTCAGCAGAAGGGGTAGCATATTTTTAGCCTCTGCTTCATAAGCAGCAGCATAAAACATGTAAGTTTTCTTAAGAGGAAAGTGCTTTAGAAAAATTTGGAAACTTGCAGCGATTTCACCTGAGAAACTCAAGAATTTTTTTGTGCAGTAGGATTCTCAAAGTATCCTGTTTTGCTTAGCTCATTCCTTCCCCCTTTCCCAAGAATTTAGAGTTGCTTTCGTTGCATGTTACATTGTGTGTGATCAGATTCCTGTGTGACAGACAAAATAAATGGCCGTATGAGCTTTGCTAATCCCTTTGAGTGCCACATAAAGCAGTGTGGCTTAAATCTGAGGTACCCAACCTATTTGTTGACTTCACTTGCTCTAGATCCAGTCTCTTCACTTGCTCCAGTAAAGTGGGATCAGGCATGACCAGGCCATGAACCATAATGGTCCGTGTGGTTTCTGCTGGCCATAGGGTGACCAACTCTGATTTAGTCTGTAGCAGATGATGATTGAAATGAAACTGTTCTGTGGTTACTGACTCTATGTGCTCATGTGGTTTATTGCTGTTAGTCCAGTGCAGGACAAAATTCCCTTAAGTCACTCGATCCCTTTCCTTCAGCGTTAGCCCAAACTGCTTGTGTCCTCTGTAACAGCACAAGCATTGTTCAAGTTTCACATCTTTCAGCTGCCCCACTTCAACTCTACACAATTTACAAATATTTTAATACCCTTTGTCTCTTTTTCTGTGAGCTCTTGAAAAGGGCTGTTGAATGTTGAAGTTTTCCTCCATCTTATATTCTTATGAAATAAGACTAACTCATGGGGATTTAGGTGAAGTAACCCTCGTTCCATTTCTAACTCCGAAACTTCATCCTTATTCCTTTTTTGTTCAGGCAATACAAAGATAAGGAAGAGGAGCATCAGACTGGTTTCTTCTCAGCCCTAACAAACATGGTAAGCAAGGAAGTGGTGTTTTTCTATACTTAAAAAGGTGCATTCATGCAACTTCAGCAGGAGAGTGTTTACAGTGTTTTAGAAACACTCTAAAACTTGGAATGTGGGTTCTGGAGGTAGAGATGGATTGAATGAATCAAAACTAAATACAACTAAAATGATCGTATTCTGAGGAGTGTGTCGTCTGGCTGGGAAAGCTCTTTCAAAGGATGAGATCTCTATTCTTGTGTTGATAGCTGAAATTCTTTTCCTGCATCTTCTTCACTCTAGTTGACTTTATTTTAAAAATCTCCTTATTTTAGACTTTGAATAACTTTTTTAAACTTCTTAATCCTTTTAAACAGTATTTTTAAAAACTAGTTGCTACTCTGGTGATGTAGCCTAAAACACAGTGGCACATAGTCTGGTCTGTCACTAGTCTTTGAGGTTCTATTTCTTTACTGTTTTGTTTCTCAAGCCTGGACGCACTTTAGCTATGGAGTAAAGCTTGGATTCTGCAGTGGGCACTCTCTGCATCTTTGGAGGGGTACCCTTCAAAAACAATTGTGGATTTCTTCCTTGTAAAGAGAATCCACTGTTCCCCTTGTTCAGTTTGGCTTTGCTTTAGTCTGAGATTTAATTGTCTTCTGAGATCTAACTGACAGAAAAATTTCCTGTAAGTAAGGATAGTTCAGTGTTGACAGCTGTCTGTCAGGAGTGACTTGGATAAAACTGCTGCCACCCTGGGGCAAACAGATAGGAAACGATCTCTGTTGTCCTGTTACAGAATGGCAAACTAATCCAGGCTGAGATTCAAGATCCAGTCATTTTTCTTTTTTTTTTTGCCTTTTTTGTGATTCGAAAAGTGACGCGTTGGTCAGTGAGAGTATGGCAAAATAAAATGTGTTTGTATCCATGTGTTGTCTCTTGCTGTCTAATAGCTTTCCCACATTCCTGCTGTGCAATGCTCTCTCTTTCCATAGGTGGGCAGCATGTTCATAGCAGATGCTGATGAGAAGATCTCTGTCCAGTAAGTGCACAGATGTTATTTACACAGTGAACTGGTCGGCGCAGTCCGCTCCGTCACGGAGCTGTTGAATGTTACAAAGCAAACTAGAGGAGCAGGATCTCCTATCACTAAAATGCTACCACACCTCTGCAAACTGTGCCCTCCCCTGAGAAGGGTACAGCAGGAGGAGACACAGCTGAATGGCTTGTAATGAAGTCTGTAAAAAACAACTCCAGTGGTTTTATGAGGCATTTATAACATTTAATAGGTGTGTCAGAGGTGACACATGGGAAGCGATGGTTCGTGCACTCTGGCCCCCACCAAAATATTTTCTAAATCAAGGGGGCAAGTGATAAATATGAGGGATTTTAGTGTCTTTAGGACTCTCTGCTCTTAAAAGAGAGGACTTTAAATGGAAAACACTGTTTGGGCAACTGGGGGCACCTTCAGCAGGAAGGCAGCAAAGACTGTAGTTGAGCTCTAAAAATAGCTATTTTTATGGATTGCTACTACTAGTACTATTTCTAGTACTACTAATAGTTGGAAGAACAACTGGACTGCAGAGGCAGAGCTTTCTGTAGTTGAAAAAAAATTATTCTTTCTTCACATAGGCCATGCTTCTGAAAAACTTGGCTCCTGGTATTCTGATCACTAACTGTGTCTTTGTCTATATCCTTCCCACAGAACAAATGAAGCAATCCTTCTAGCCCTCTATGAAGCTGTTCACTTAAACCGGAATTTCATCACAGTTCTGGCACAAGTGAGTTTCAGTGGAATGTTTTCCCATTTCTTTGTGGAGGATGTCTTTGAAATCAGAGATCCAGAAATGGAATCGGTGAAAAGATGTTTTTTTTTTTTGTTGTTTTTCCTGCTGTGTACTTGTCATAGGATCAGCATGAAAGATCAGAAGCTGGCCAGGGCCTGGGAAGAATTTTATGAAAGACTTCTTGCCTTGACAGTAAATGAGTAGAGCTTTGAGGTCACAGTTCATGTTGGGATGATTCATTTTTGCCAGTGAATGGAAAGGGCTGCGTGGAGTGCCTTCTGTGCCCCTATTCAACTTAGGGGGAGGATGGAGTGAGCAAACTGGTTGCTGTAGCTCTCAGAGCAAATCATAGTTTTGTTAAGTTAGGGTTGAGAGAAAGAGCCCAAATTCAGCGCTGAAATTGGATGAATTGTCCTGTATGGGTGTGCATGGACTGCGTGTTGTTGCCTGTTTGGGTATTCTTCACTTAGGGACTAATTGACATGGGACAGTTGTTGTTTCGAATACTGTTTTGTGTTCAGACTTCCTTGGAGAGCCCAGCCCCTTTGGCATGGGAGCCAGTTGTTGGAGCATAGCACTTGTCCTTGGGCTTTTTATGGTGGAGAAACAGCCTTCTGAGAGGCGGTGGGCTGCTCTGAGATCACAGATCTCCGGATGCTTTTCTAAATGCTATGTGAGTTTGCAGAGGTGGTTGCTGCTGGGAGGCAGATAATGAGCCTGTCTGATCCAGTGATCGTGCTGAAAGGGTAGCCTGATGTGTTTAGGAAAACCTTCAGGTTCAGGCTTTTAATTTTGGTTTGTAGGTACTACTTGTAATTGGTGAGAAAAACAACATCAGCAAAACACTTAACACCTTTCCCCAGTTTATTCAGGTCCTCAGAGTGCAGCCATACATCACAGGCTGGACACTTGGCATGACAGAGGAGACCTTTGGTAATTCCTGACAGTAGTGGTGATGGAAGAGGTCTGATAAGCAGATCTACAGCCTCTGAAGGAAGCCTCTGTTTCACGGATGGTTAATTTGCTGAGGTTCCCTGCTTGTCTTTCCCCAGGTTAATAATTTCTACCACTTCTGAGAGACTTCTGCTCTTTCAGTTCTGTGTAATACCAACTCAGGCCTTTCTGTGGTCAAGATATTCCTGAGGGAAGACAGGCATTTGGCAGGGAAAAGAGCAGAGCAGAAAAAGATCAGCTAGCATAAAAGCTCTTAAAAATAAAAGGATAGACTAGTTATTTGTGAAAGTGGTAGTTGAAGCAGCCACTGATCAGTGGGTTGAATTGGAGAACTGATACTCTTGGGTGGATTGTCTGTAATCCTTCATTTAAGAGAGGGCAAGGTAGGTCATGTCATGTTGAAAAAACCTCATAAAAGCTGATGAATGCTCTTGCCTAAGCTGGTGTCCATTGCTTGGTGCTGCATGAATGGCTCCCTGCTGCTGTGTGGCACATGGGAAGAGCAGGGATTCAGTTGTGTGGATGTCTGAAGCATTAAGTGTGTGCTCACCAGCTGTGGGTGCTCAGGTTTGCTGCTGGGTGGCACTCTTGTCTCTCAACTGCCAGTTTACTGTTCTGGAGAAAGAAGGTAAGCCCCCAAAACCTATGGAAGGAAACCTGGCTTATGTAAGACTTTCAGTGAAAAATTGTATTTTAAAGTGTAAGTTGCTAGCTGTAGGGATGTAAATTGTCTTGGAGTTGTAGTATGTGTGTCTGTGCTTCCCATAAAATACATGCATTTATAATTGCTCATAAAATGAGATATTCAAAGGCAGTGTGGAGGATATCCACTTGTGAAAAATCCTGTGGAACTAACATCAAATCAGCAGTTCTGTATCTTTCTTTTATTTTGAAATTGTGATGATATATTAAGGCAGATGATACATTTATGTAAAACTTGCCCTATGAAATGGACACTTTGCTTGGCAGCCAGACTCAAAAATAGCATGGCAGATTGCCTACGCTCTCACCAGTGTGGATAGGTCTGGAAGCTTGCAAAGAGTGAAGTCAAAGCAGTAATTAGGCAGGCAACTATTAGCCAAGATGAAATGGGGAGAGTAACTGGCTGATGGAAGCTGAGAGGATCAATAATGATAGTATTATTTATGTTATGCACTGTTTTCCTGCAGTGCCTGGGCTTTACAGTGAGACAGGAAATTAATAAATTGCCATCATCTTTGAATGTGAACAGGTGGGGGGCAGGAACGAGGAGAATTTGCTCTTAGAAAGAGAAGTGAAAGGATCTTGGAGGACGACTTCAAATGCACATCTTTGGGTTGTTTTAGGTAGAATTATAAGCTATTAACATTGTGGGCTTTTGCAAACCTTCTCCCATTCTCCATTAGGGAAAGGCATTTTTTCTGTCTGCTGGGGAGAGCCAGCACTTTCTGATGTATTTTTGTGTTTTGTGGAGTAGAGAAATTGATGTACAATTTAATCATTAGATATCCAAGGTCAGGAACCATGGCCTGGCTCTTTGGAGGAGAGGTTGAAGTTTCTTGAGTCTTCTTTAGTCATGTCTATTGTGCAAGAGCATGGAACAGTACAAGTAGTGGTCTGTGTTTCTAGTGCCTGGGGAAGCAGTTGACCTGTGCATTTGTGTTTTCTCTCAGAGCCATCCTGAAATGGGCCTGATGACAACACCAACGAGCCCAATTCCAACAACACCTGTCACTCCACTTGGAACCACCCCGCCTTCTTCAGATGGTAAGAAATGTAATTTCTTAATTTTCCTGAGGAAAAATAATTTAAAACTGTAAAATAACTAGCAAAATATTTTCTGAAGATTGCAACTAATGAGGTCTGTCTGGAGCAGATGTAACTTGGTGGTCTCTTCCTGGAGTGACTTGCCTTACTGAACATGAGCAAGATTCTTTGACTCAAATTTATTTTTATTTTGCCTTGTGTATTGCTCAATGAAATTATACTGATAATCCTTCTGAAAGCATTACTGCCCCAATATCTGCATGAAGGTAGATCCAGCCCATTAGTTATTCTATGTAGGCTTTTACTTACGAATATTTCTAGTGTCAGGTCCTTTGCCTGGGATTATTTGTCATTGGAACAGATTTACAGAGAATCGCTGTGGATTCCTGCTTGCCTTTAATGCACTTGTCCTCAGCTTTGAATTAATTGGGATTTGAATTCTGTCTGGGTGTGGAAGTATTCCTCCCTCTTATTATTGCCTTTTCTTTGATAGGCTTTGTAAAGGACTGCTTACCCTGAGATATTTCTTCTAAATGTGATGTTATATGTCCACATAAATATGCTTTGAAATCATTTAAAATAAAACCCTTTCATTTTAAGGTATGGATAGATATAGCCTAGTTTAAGAGAAGAAATGAAATGGCTGTTTTCACATACTTTAATGGCCTCTGAGCTGAGGAGTGTTTAATGAAGGAACAGAGTCAATTTGAATAGAGCACAGTTTGAAAATATTTCGGGGAAAAGCAGCCTGGGTTACTCAGTTATATCAGCTATTCAGGTCATTTGATACCCTAGTTAAGGATGATCCTCCTCATGGATGAATTCTATCTTGTTGCCATGGATAACAAAAGCTTCAGATAAAAAGTCCCCTATGTCTCAAGTCTGTGTGTGCATATAGCATAAAATGTGGAGGGATGGGCATTTTGTGGGCTGTTCAACGTGTTCATTTCAAATGTATCCGCCCCCACACCGTATTATACAACTGACAGAGTTTGTGCTTACCTACATCTACAGCTTGCTTGCACCTTTTTTTCTTTTTTTTCATTTACCACAAGACAAAACAAAATCAAAACAAAACCTCCATCCTGCTTTCAGCAGAGGCAGTGATCTTGTGAAGTTTGAGGCTTCTTGCGGCTTGTAAGGTTACTAAATTTAAGAAGAGGATCTGATCTTAATGTGCAGCAATTGCGTTGGGAAGCTTGCTTTATTTTTCTCTGCTGTCACCTTGCTGATCCATACTCTGTGATTGTTTTTTGGTTTTTTTGTGGCCCTTGGCTTAGTTTAGTTTGGTGGTGCTTGAGTACTGCTGTTTTAAAGATATGTCAGAATTTTCCTCGTTTACTAAGGTCTTGAAACTCGGCTGTAAAATTTGCCCATGGCTGCCAGTTAGCAAGAGGCTTTTTGGCTTTGGAATGAGAGGATTGCTTTCTTTTTCCTGCATTAAAAAATGTGTAATTGAACTGTTTTCAAGTTATAGTAACATGTAGAAGTCCATCTATGAGTTTCAGGTGCTTTTCTTTAATGCTGTCTGGGATAAAAAACGGGTTCATGTTCTGGTTTGAAATTTCTCTCTGAAATTCACAATTTAATAGTGTGAATTAAGACCTTGTAAAGTTTCAAAATGTGTGTTAAAAAAAGGTCTGTATCATGAATCAGGATAAGCAGCGATGTATTCTTCAGAGTGATTTCTTCCTTTTTTTTTTCTTTTTTTTTTCAGAAATGAGGCTTTTGCTAGAAACTGTTTATCCATAATATGTAAATCAAGTGTGCCTGTCACCATAGTTATCTAAATGTCAGTTTGCTTACTGTTGTTAAATATTCACTACGTTCATTGTAACAGCTCAAGAGGGATCCACTGGGGATATAAATACATTTTCCAGACTTTTAGCTAAATCTTTGAGCTATTCATAATATTGGGAGTGAAAAAGCTTCCAGTCTCGTTGCACAGACTTTGCCAACAGACCTGGCACATTAGCAACATGGCAGGAGCCTCAGGTCTTCAAGACTGAATGAACAAAACCAGCTCATGCTTGGGGACGTGCAACCTTTATAGCCTAAAAGCCCCATTATGATTTTTTAATGTGATTTGAACAGTGAAGTTACATTGATCTATTTGACCTGTTGTTTCCAAGGGCTGCAGTTTTGTATTGAAGGTGATTGTATAATCCTGAGTTCCACGAGAATCTCTGTTGTACTCTGGGCTTCTCAGTGCAGGGTTTAAAGAATCCTGCATTTTACTGTTGGCTTGTCTCCTTCATCCTTCTGTGCCTGCCCTTGCCCCAGTTGGAGCCTTACTTGCCTCATTACAGGGTTGAGATACAAGCCTTGAATTGTGAAAGGTGTTTTATATTAAAGCAGACTTTTCCCTGAACAAAAATGCAGTTGTGTACAGGATCAAATTACTTCCCCTCAGAGCCCCCAACCTAGTCATCCAACAATCAGATGTAATTCCTCACTTCTTACAAGGTCCAATCTCATGATAAATTCATTTTTCTTTCCTCAGCAGTGAGAAAACCCTTGAGCATTCCTGAGGATAGACAGAAAAGAGATGATATAATACTTAAGATGTGTGTACTAGTGGTCTGCAGATCTGTTTCCAGTGCAAAGGGAGCCCTGTCGTAGGCTGTGTTTATAGCATGAGAGGAGAAAGACTTTTGTCAATTGTAATTCAAGCCACCTATGACCTCCTGAGTGTGAGAACTTGTGAGTTTGACCCCCTAGGCAGCCAGAACAGTCATGTTATTGTCATGTCAGGACAGCTGCATAGAGCTGGAAAAGATCTCCTTGACTCTTGAGCTTAGTACCCTGTGCTTGCAGGCATATCATCATAGAATCCCTTGAATTTATCAAGCTCTGACTAAATCTGTTAAAGTTGTTTCCCAGTAATTTCTGTTGGGGGGCAGTTTCAGCATAACGTTCCTTGGTTAGAAATACTCAGCTTTGCAACCTTCTTTTCTTGTCAATTTGTACCCATTTATCATGCTGTTCACCCTCCCTTGAAACCAACATGGCTCTTTTTCACGTGTTGGTTTACTCACTTGTGTGTTTGCTGTCTCACAAGAAAGGTACTCTGTTCTTCTGATCAACATACTAGCCTGTCTTTAAACTTGTTCAAGTTAAGGTTCATCCTCTTTGAACATGGCTTGTGCATAATTATGCACAGTGTTTGTGACAAGGCCTCACCAGCACCTTGTGCGGGGCGTTACAGTGTTTGTGTCTCAGCTGGAAGTGCATTTCTGGATATATGCTGTAGAACTGCACTCTTGAGTCCTTCATGTTGCTAGCTTGTCATCTTGTGATCTGATCATGGTATTTTGTTTGCAGCTGATGAGCTCTCATCTTGCCATGGAAATAAATCCCCGAATTCCTGACCCTATGGCTTGCATTGTTTAATTCCATCTTGTATTTATTATCTGTCCTCGTTTTTATCCTGTTCTTTGTGTGATACTCCTCTGTGTTTATCTATCCCAACTTTCTGCCCTTAGCAGGTTTGTTAGCAAGCAGCTGTTTCTTATGTCCAGGTTATACAGAAAAAAAGAGAACTATTCTCTAAACTGACGCCTACAGAATTCAAGCAGTAATTTTTTCTCAGACCAGTAATTTTTCCAATTGTATCTTGTTTGCCAGATCTTTGATGTACATTAAATTTCTTTTTGGGTTCCCATCTATTTCCTTCACTTTTAATTTTTTTATACATAACTGTGTTAAGTGCTTTACTGAAGTGTTCCTGGCTAGCTCCATCAGCTTGGGGATCTTTTTGTCTGAGCTACTTTATCTTAAATGGTATCAGACTTATCTGGCAGGATCTGCAGGTAAAGGCATGATGGATGTTTCCCACTGATCTTTCTCCTCCCTTTCAATATTTCTTGTAAAGCTTTCCAAATGGAAAGGCAGAGAATGGCCCTTTAGGACAGCTCAGGCTCAGTCATCAGTAAAAACGTGGCTCAGTCACATGATAGAGGCTTGACAGCTCATAAACTCAGTGCTTCAGGTGGGGAATGGGGAATGGGGGAATGAGCGAGGAGGCACACTGTGCAATTAGCTGAGGAAATGAGATTGCTTCTTGTAAAGTCTAAGGCAGATGATGTCCACTGTTAAGGTGTCAAAAGTACAGCTGGTGTCCTAGAGAAATGCCAGTGAACTGCTGTGGGTATGGAAAGTACATTTCTGCTCCCTGCTGGGTTGTGATGTATCTAGCACAAGCTGTGACTGCTTTTGCTTCTTGAATTTTATAAAGCTTCTGTTTCTGCCTTCCTTTTCTATCACTTTGGTCATGCAATAATTGTTACATTATGTCTCGTGTGTTGCTTCTGCAAGAGAGGCTGTTGGGAGGGAAGAACGGAATTGACACAGACCTTTTGGAACTAAAATTTCAAAATTGCTGCAACAAGAGAAAGGCCTTTGCCTGGCACATCTTTTCTCAAATTGAGAGTGGTGTGAATGTTATCTGTGTTGCTTGTAAGAATTAATTGGATATCAGTGCAAATATCCAGAGCTCCCTAGGCTGGGAATGTTGATGAGTGCTAAAACAATGGGCTCATCTCCCTGGGAGGAGGAGCAGGGGCAGGACAGAGAAGGATATCACTTTGCAGGGTACCACAGCCTGTGCTTAGAGCAGGAGAAATGGTCTCTGAGGGAGTGGTACCAGTCTTCATAATAAAATCTTTCCTGGGTGGTCATGGAGGAGGAGGAGGTCCGGTGCCCCTGCAAGTAGGCTGATCCTACCCTAGACCTGTGAGTCTGTGTCTTAGTTCTCTGTATAGTTCTTTCTTGTATTTGTATAGGATAAATATGTCTTACCTGCTTTGTTCCAGTTATAAGCTCTGCAGAGCTGCCTTTGGATGCTGATGTGCAAACTAGCAACCTGCTGATAACCTTCTTGAAGTACAGCTCAATTGTGATGCAGGACACAAAAGGTAAGTGAATTCTGTGGATGCAGCAAACAGTGTTTCTGAAGTCAGGAGGGCACAAGAACATACCTAGTGACTCCAGAAAGAGAAGTGGAGTCTCTTTAAAAGATTGAAGAGTTCACCTTTTGAAAAAATTAGGTGATTTCTTATTGTGAGATAAGACTTAGGAAAGTAGGAGAGGCCTAATGCTGGCAGGAGAGATGTCAGGTATGGAAAGAATGTAATAATAAATGATAATACCTAATAACCAAGCCTGTCTATATGCCAGAGGTATTAGTATATCTGATTCACAACCATCTGTCAGAGAGGGGAAGTCTGAGACCAGAGAACTGTATTTTTAAGAACATTTAGAAACTGACAGAGGGGGCAAAGCTCAGCATTAGAAGGAAATTATTCCTTTGTCCTTTGAATTATAAATAGGACAGCAGTAACTTAGACTGCGCTGGCAGTAATTTGCTTGAGAAAGTATCTTTCCGTGTTGTGCTTTTTGTTTCTCCTGTAGTTCTGTGGGGGTTAATTTCAGCTTGCTGGAGTTGAAATACTGCTTAATCTCCTGCTCAGGGTACCCAAGAGTGCTGTTTTGTCCAGTGGTTTTATGGGCAGGACCACAGTGTGAACATAACAAGTGATCTTTGCACTGTATTTCAGCCTGTTACCGACTTCCACTGTTAAGTTAGATATACCAACAGAAATATGAAGATATCTGCAGAGCTATGATACATCAATTACTGAACTTCATGAATCCTTAGCACTGAATGAGAGCAGGCAGTTTCCTTTTACTTACTAGCTTGCAACGAAATTGTATTTGGCTGTCTTGCTCTTGTTCAGTAAGCAATCTAGTTGAAGAAAAAGTAATAATTGAAATTAGGGCCAAAAGGAACTTGATGAAAATATCTAGTGCATCCCTATCTGATTTTGGCTGGGACAGAGTTCATTTTCTTCTTAGTATCTGGTAGAGTGCTTTGATTTTGGATTCAGTATGATGATGATGTTGATAACACACCGATATTTTGGCTCTGGCTAAGTGATGCTAACCCTACGTCAAGGACTTTTCAGTGTCTTGTGCTCTGCCACCTCTCAGTGAGGAGGGGCACAAAAAGCAGGGAAGGGAGCATGGTGATCTGAACTGGCCAAAGGCATATTCCACACCATAGAATGTCATGCCCAGTATATGAACTGGGGGAGTTACCCAGAAGAGGACAATTGCTGTTTGGGGATGGGATGGGCAGCGGGCAGTGAGCAATTGTATCATGACCTGTATTGTGCATCACTTGTTTCTCTTCAGTTCTGTTACCCTCTCTCATTCTGCTGATTATTATGATTATCATGATTATGATGATGAGGTTTCAGTTATTAAATTGTTCTTATCTCAACCCACATGATTTATTTCCAATTCTTCTCCCCGCTGTGGAGAGAGGAGAAGCATTGAGAGTGAACAGCTGCATGGTACTTAGTTGCTGTCTGGGGTTAAACCACAGCTCCTTGGAACCAAGGCAGAATCGGGTTGACCTGTATCTTTTCTCAGAGGTATTGCTGACAGGTTGGATGAAGATACTGTGATAGTGAAGCACCATTTTCAGACTATCCATTCCAGGTTTAAGTATCCTTATTGCGAGAAAACTTTGTGTGCTTCCTAAATTCTTTGCTGTGGTTTAAATTAATTACTAGTTATCTTCTCCAAGACAGATACTGAGAATGGATTATTTCTTTTTTCTTTGTGTCAGCCCTTACGTATTTGAAGTCTGCTTTCATATTTCCTCTTTCTTTTGTCTTTTGAACTAAACCGCATCAATCTTGGCTCAGTCATTTTAATAGATCGTGCACATGAGGAGGGCTCACCAGCTCTCTAATCAGTCTCATTTTCTTTTCTTGGGGTCTGTCTTGCTGATCCAAGTCTCTGATGGAACAATTTTATGTTTTTCAATTTAACTTCTACACTTATTAGTCGCTGTAATGTGGAAAGTCTGCACAGGGCCTTGGGAACTGCCACACTGGATTAGTTTCAGATAGAGTGAAGTCTGATAGAGGGGATTCCTTACTAAACAAGCCAGTGAGAGATGAGTTTATTGTGTTATGAGACAGGAGTTAATGTTTCTTTCTTTCTTTACTTTGGTACTAGCTTGTATAAGGTTTGAAATTTGTGCAGCTGATAGACCTAATATCCTTCCCACCACAGAAGTTTGTGGCAGTGAGCTCCACTGATTGATCATTTTAAAAAAGTGTGCCTTCCAAAGCAATACTTATTAATTCTAGTGGGTATATTCCTGTCCTTATATTTTGATTATAGATGGAGCACTGCCTCATTTTTTTCTTATAAGATCAAGCATGGAACAGACTGCCCAGGGAAGTGCTCGAGTCACAATCCCTGAAGGTATTTAAAAGACAAGTAGATGTGGCAGTTAGGGACATGGTTTACTGGGAGATTGGCAGTGCTGGATTAGCGATTGGACTCCATGATCTTAAAGGTCTTTTCTAACCTAAACGATTCTATGATTCTATGTGACACCAATATAGCAAGAAGAATGAATAATTCTCATTTACTCCATGTGTCTTGAGACAGGTGGGAACACTTAGAGGGGAAACTGGTTTGTTCCGCATCCGGGACTACACAGTTGTGTTGGTCCTGTCTCAGAGAGCGTAATTTAATAGACTATGTTTGCTAGATCCCTTTTTTGTTATCCTCTCTTGTGTCAGTCAGAGGCAGTTGCCTTGGGAGAAACAAAACCTCTGTGTCATTTTCTCCCATCTGTGAAACAGGTTCATACTGATACACCTCCCTGTGGAAAGTGGTCTGCTTTGTTGCTTTAATGAAGGGTGCTGTGGAAGTATGAAGTATGTGTGCAAGCTTGCATAGCTGTCCCATAGCTCCTGAAAATGGTCTGATGTTCACAGTACATTGGCAGAAGGCAGAGTTTGTGGTGTCAAACAGGAGCCTTTCCAGCATGATCCCCAGAGAGAGAAGTGGTAGCAGCACCTACAGAAATATACAGGGAGGCCTTACAATATAAAAATAACGAGCCTCTTGTGTATCGGGGTTATTCTAGGTCATTTCTCCTGCTTGCTGGAGTACAAAACTTCACACTTAAACATTTTAGCTGAGGTAAGGAGATAGGAGAGACTTTTAACTCTCCCATTCCAAAATTCCTCTTCATCTTACTTAGTAGTAGGCACATCTTGTTAGTAAATATCTGTCCCTGAGCAGCAAAGAAAAGAAAAAAGGCATCAAACTAGACAGCCTAGCTACCTAAGCCCATTCTATCTGTTTTTGTAATTACCATATACACACCAGCTAGCAAAGTGTTCATAAAAGTCACCTGCAAAGAAGGAACTGGGCTGATGCTGTCTTCTGATTTATATGAAAGTGTCTGACTGTTTCAGATATCCCTCTCTTTTGAGTTTGACTCTTAAGGCAGATGTCTGGGATGGCATGTTTAGTAGTCCTATGCTTTAGAGGAGCTATTGGAAATCTTGGGAATGTGCAGTGTTAAGCCTCCTCAGAATTTAGTTATCAGTATGTTGGTTTTTGTTGGTTTGTTTTTGTGGGTTTTGGGGGTGTGTGGTCCAAGTGCATTGTTTTTTAGAACAAAAACTTTTAAATGTGCTTGACTGGACAGTGCCTTCTACAACCTGATCTTACCTGTCCCTGCTTTGAGCAAGGATTGAACCAGAGGTTTGTTCTCTCCTATGTTACTCCATGACTATATGTATTTTGGGATTTTTTCATATTCAAGGTTAAAATGGAGAGGAATTTTAAATAATCCAAATAAAAATTGCCTTCTTCTGCCTTAGTCCCTCTGTTTTGCTCCAGCTGTCATTCAGGGCAAAAGCTGTTTGAAGTTGTGAGATGAATAAGAAGTTGTGGAACATGATCAGGATGAAACTCTTGGCTTAAAATGCTAAGTCTTTGCAGACTCCCTTCTTTCATGGTTTTGCACAGAGTGAAGTAGGTCGTGTCTCTCAGTATTGGGGTTAAAACTTGGAACTTGGAGGATAATGCCAGCAGTTGTTCTGCTACACGGTGCTGCATCTCTGAAAGCTTTGCTGCTTGTTTCATAACCTACAGCAAAGGTGATGTTTTGCTTTCTGCCTGGTCTAAGAGAGGGAAGAGTGCGTCTCTGCTGTGACAGAAAGACAGTGTTTAGGGTATCTGTGGAAGTAAAACTGAATGAGACAGAAGCCCAGTGGATAGTTACAGTGCTGTTGGAAGTTCAAATCTGAACCTTTGCTGTTGGTGCAGACCGGTGACAAGTGGGTGGGATTTAGTGGCCAGGCTGGATGATGAGTGCTTAATTAGAGTAAACTATTAGCTATCATGGAGGAAGTAGGAGTATGAAGAATCTTCAAGCTGGGCTTTTCTTTTGCTGCAACAGCTGTCTTGCTCTTCAGCCTTGCTAGGCTTGTGTGGCTCACGGAGGACTTGTTTTTTCTCCTTTGCAGATGAGCACCGGCTGCACAGTGGCAAGCTGTGCCTCATTATCCTGACATGCATAGCAGAGGTAGGTTTCTCGTGTGAAGCTGCTCAGCAGATGGTGTGTTACAGGGCTCTATCCCCCTGCCTCCTGTGGATCAGGAGCTGAATATCCACAGTGGGACTGAGTGGTGAGGTCCTCAGGCACTTAATGTTTGCTAATATACTTGATGCAGTTGACTTGAAGCTTGAAAATTGGATCATCTTATTTGAGCTAGCCAGCTCCTGGGGATGAAGAGAAAAAAGACTGAACCTAAGCCTTTTCTCTCTTAGCTGTTGAGTGACCTTGTGGTGTGGCTTTTAGATGAGTAATGTGCTAATGGCTTTCAGCTCTGTGCTGTTCATGGTAAACACAGGGCTGTGCCATATCCCTTCTGCCAAAGAAGAATACAAGTCTGAAAGTAAGTCACGTGTTTTTAGGTCCCTTCAAGCAAGACAAGTAGCAAATGTGGTAGTAAGATAAGAAAGCAGCATCACAGAGCTGTGTCAGCAGTCCTGGCTGAATGTGGCCCTGTCTCATGGGGAGTATGTTCTAATGGCTGGCTGATGTCCTGAATGGTGGTTGTGTTTGTGTGGCATTTACATTTTGCTTGCTTGCAAGTAAAGACCTTTCATTCTTGAAGAATAAAAAGCAGTGAGGTTGATAGCCAGTGTAAGGATTCGGTAATGATGTTTTTTCAGGGTGCAGCCTGAAAACTAATCATCTGCATTTCAAATTTTTCTAATTAAATGGTTTTGGCACTTGTTCTTCAGGTGGACGCATAGATAACACAAGATAAGAAATTCTGTTTCTACATAACAAGGGCATTCTTTGGTTCTGGTATTAAAGAGAGGGTATATTTATTATCTATTCTGACTGTGCATTATCTGGAGAAGCCTCTTTAATTTAGAGGTGGTCTTGGAATGAGATTTGCCTGAGGGGTGGAACAGCTCATAAACCTATCTGCTAGTACTGCAGTAGCTTCTGGCATCAAAATGCCAATTTAAACCTTCATCCACACAGTCACAGAACTGGTGTGCTAGAGAACCACCTCATATATAATACACGTGGAGCACTTGTTAAACCTGTGGCACGATGGTGTGTGCAGTCCAGAGTTTGAATGAGCAAAGGGGGAGAAAGTTAGACTGAACTAGTGCTTGTTTTGTTAGCAATTTTTTATCCTACAGAGGAACTGGGATCAGGAGGGGTTTACTCTATGTGACTGGGAACATGGGTGGGACAAGAAGAAATGGACAGATGGCTTTTTAACTTCATGGCTGTATCTTGGGAGTTTTACACTGAAACACGTGTGATTTGAAAGGCAACTGTAGGGTGTTGGGCTTTTCATATCTCCTCCCTTTTCTTGCCCTTTTCAATAGGATCAATATGCTAATGCTTTTCTTCATGATGACAACATGAATTTTCGTGTAAACCTACACAGAATGGTGAGTCTTTTCCCCCAGACTGTTTTCTCTTTAGGATGCAAACACAGAGGATTTGAATATGTATGAAAAGTGTATGTTGAAAATTGTGTCACAGACATCTAACCTAGATTGCTCAGGCATGTGGAAATACTGTCAGAAATGCAGTAGTTGGGGAATGATTTTGAAATTGCTCTCAGAATGTCTCCATTCTTCAAAGAACAAAGAGCTGCTTGCCCTGTCAGTGAATTCAGAGGCCTGTGTAGCTGGCAAGGAGCTGTGTATTACGAGGTCTCTGAGGAAATCAGTGGTAGAGAGAATGTTCTGCCTTAATCTTTAGCAAGCATTAGCCCTCATGTGATACGTAACAGCCAGCTGGAGTTACACTGAGTGCTCTTACTTGGCTTACGCTTCATTCGGGGTGGAGTAATTCACCTTCAGGGAGGAAAGGATTTTTTCCAGAGCTTTTGCCTGGGGAGGAAGTGTCCTTACCTGGCTCATGAAGCTCTGTAGTTACAAGTAACTTGAATGGTTATCCTAACTTGATGCATTCTGTCTTTGTGGTACTGGCAAGTTCCACCTCATCTGACAGCAAAGCAGCATTTGAAAGTGTTACTGCTCAAGAAAGAAACATCTTACTTTTATGGAGACCATGGAGACCATACTCCAAGAATGCTAGTCATTACCTCTTAACAGCAAATTTGCTATCCAGTTAGCCTTTCTGGTCTTGTTACAATGAACACCAAAGCCATTGACTACTGCACATGCTGCTAAGAATGCCAATCAGACTTCTGGGTCAGAAACAAATGAGTATGTTAACCAAGGGGGAGGAATTGCTATGTGATTTGTTTTTGTCTTGGGGTCCCTCCCCTCAGTAGAACAGTGCCCTCCAGCTACATAGCTAGAGAAACAAACCCCCAGTATCAGCATGCTGGAAAGCAGGCACAAGTTTGCTCCAGCCATGGCCTTTAGGGTTAATATGTGTAAGATGGCAGTTGGAGAAAAAGACAGAGGGAAGCCTGTGCTGATGGTACTATTTGCTTGAAAAATACAGTAATACACAGACTGTCACTTCAGGCTTCTGCTGACTTCTTTTCATCTTTGTGTCTTTGAAGCCAATGAGACATCGGAAGAAAGCAGCAGACAAGAACCTGCCCTGTCGCCCGCTGGTGTGTGCGGTGCTCGGTGAGTGTTGGCAGAGCACGTGTGTGCTTGTGGCTCCTGAAGCATCTCTTGTTGAGCAATAGAAATAGGAGATTTGAGGATTAAATGGAGCGGTGGATGGACTTAAAAGAAGGACAGTTACGTACTAAAGAGGTTTACAGCAATCCATGCCCATCTTTGTACATGGCTACCTCACAGACAAATCCAAGACTGCAGCTCTGTAGCAAGAAATTCTATATACATTCACAGAAAGTTTTGCAGAAGCTACTTGGCCCATTTGACCTGAGTTATTAACAAGAGGGAGGGCAGTTGATTAATAAATTCAGTGTTTAGGTGAGTATGGTAACAGCGACAAGTACTTTGTAGATTATATGATGATGGCAAACCTATGGAAAGTACACATATTTGTGAATGTGTTTGCTGAGCCTTTTCTGAGCAGAAAACCAACAGGAATGTTAGTAGCTAGGATTGGTTTGCCTGGGGATATGGAGGCGTAGTTGAAAGCTTTTCATGCAGCACATGATTAAGTTGTGACTCTCATTACTGTGGAGGCCAAAAGAATATATGGGTTCAGAAATGGATGGAGCCTGGCTGTTCAGCCTGATGGTGTTGAAGTCTTAGACTTCAGCATTTTCAAACATGCTTGTTGAAGCCAAGACACAACAGCTGCATGAAGAATCTTTCTAGAGCTATCAGATCTCATACACTCTTCACCTACACTGTTTTTAGTCACTATTGAGTCACACTGCTGGGCTGTTACTGTCCTAGGAGGTTACAGCTCACGATTGTTACCACTGGCTTGGTATAAGCATTTCATGCTGAAGTTGGGTTGAACACACCCCCACACACATTCAGTTGTAGCTTCTCTCAATTGTATTTCTATACTCTTTGCCTCTTATCTTCACACTGGAAGCCCTGAAATGTTAGACATGTTCTGTTTCTTTTTTCCCCCCCAAATTAGTCTTAAGCAGAAGCTTAGCCTATGTTGAGATCAAACTAGCTTTACTTGCTTCAGAATTTGTTTTAGGAAAAATAGGTGTTATTTACAATGTCTCTTTAAGTAACGTCTAGGTCGTGCGTTGTTTCTGGCAAGAATAATTTCCTAAAATGTGCTTCTTAATGGAATTTTCTATTAGTGACAGGGCTTGAAATATGAGAGCAATTCTAGACATCAGAATTCATGGTATAGTCTTTATTTGACTATAGTGGGGGAAACCATATGGGGAAGCAGTGCCTCAAAGCAAATTACAGTATGTACCCTCAGTTTCCAGTAGTTTTCTAATTCTAGCAGATTTCTAATGTTCTTTAGAACAAACAAACAAAAAAGTGAAATCCCTTTCATCTAAGCAGGACTATTGTGTGGTAGAGTTAGGTAGGTGGGGCAGTTTGACTGCCTTGTAGTCTACTAGAAGTTAACAGTAGCCAGCTGAATACTTACTTTATCATTTTCTTTTCTGTCAGATTTGATGGTGGAATTCATTGTAACACACATGATGAAAGAATTTCCTATGGATCTCTATGTGTAAGTGTCTGTGGGGTAACTCATTGTGCTTTCATTTGAAGTTTGAATTCAGGTGGAATCCTGTTCATCCAGCAATCTTCTGGCTGAAATAACACTTTGTGGATGGTGGGAAGCCGGATGGCTTTTCATGAACTCTTCCAGTAACTTTTCCTACTTCAAAAATCCTCTGTGTGCCAGAAAATTGAAAGCAATTCAATTTCAGACTGTTTTCCTAATCTACTTGATCTAACACAAAGAGCTTTTCAGTCTAAAAGAAGTTTCGTAACACAGAGTCATTGCAACAGTCCATGCTTCCCAGAAGATGAATCTTGGTCTAGAAACAGAAAAGACAGTTTTGAAAAAGCAAGGATGACTGACATGAGGCCTGGAAGGCAGTGTGGGGAGGGAGGGAGGTTTAAGCCTGAAATAGCCTCCTAGGCAGCACGGAGTAAAACTTAGCAATGGGCAAAAGGAGAGAAGTGAACAGAGCTACTCGTGAGCACTCCATGTGTCCCACAGGGGCCTCTCCAATGCTTTGTACTGCTTTAGCCTGAAGGGTAGAAGTAGGATTTAGACAGTTTGTTGGCTTTGCTGTGACTGTTTGTACAGTGCTGAATTTCCCCAAGGCATGAACAGCACTATATTCTGTAGGAAAGATAAAGACGCATAGGATGTTTTCCCGTAAGGTAACTTTTCAGCATATTCTGATTTTGCCCAAATAACCTTGCAATTACAGTGCCTTTTCAAGGGTTGTACAGTTTAATTTGAGTTTGTGAGAAATGGTTTTTTTTAATGACAATTGCAGAACTATTTGTAGATGGGTGTAATGCTCTGGAATTTCACAAGAAAGGTGTGAAATGCTTGGACTCAAAGGCAACATCACATGTAGAAACCTTATAACAGTAAAAATAATGAGCAGTAGGAACCATCGGTGGACATTTGTATCCATTTGTGTTGGCATGTTTGTGCAGTCCTTTCACTGTTCTCCTGTCTGAGACCATCCCATAGCAGACGCAGTTACTGCAGACAAAGTGGGTGTTCTGAATGCACAAGTAGTGTCATACTTCTCTGCAGTGCATTTAAAAGGTGACAATATGAAGCTGCTCAAGGCTGGGCATATTAATATTTAAAAGAGAAATCCAGGTTGCTTAGACTAAGGGTACTTTTTGTCCATTATGTGTATTATGAATCCTCAGCACAAAACTTTTAAAAAACAGAGACACCCCACCAGGATGGATAACTTCATAGCTTGACTTACAGTCAAGCAGATACAGAAGTGAAAAGGTGCTGGGCATTGTCTAGTACCAGTAACATCAGAAATGGGAGGTTTCTCCCCAGAGGGATTGCTGTTCCTGGTTTGAAGACAGCTGTCTATCCTAGCTGGTTTGCTTCCTTTTCTTGGTTGAATTTATGAGAATCCAATTTGAAATACAGCGCTTAATGTCATGCTCAGCAATTATAAATAGTTTTACCTTTATTCAAAGTTAGTTTCAGTTCCTACCTCATTGTTGTATTTTTGGGATTATCTACAGGTCTGAAAAGAATAATGTATACCTTCTGCATATTTTTTGCTAGAGCCTTATTTTTAAAGCCTTGTCTTGAACTTTTCACCTCATTTTGAATAAATTCCATGCAAATTTGTAGAATTTGATTTCTCCATGTTTATTTGATATGCAGTGTCTTTCATCAGTGTCTTTTCAGAAGGATGTGGGTTTTAATGAGATAATGTGTTTTTGAGAAATAGGGGTTTGGATAAAAAGGTATATGTTCCTTTTTGTAGTTTTCCTTCTGTTTTTTCTAATAGCTAAAAATAGGTTGGCCTAACAAATTCAAATTCGTATATATTTTTTGTCTTGTCCTTAATGATAGTGTTAGAGAATTTACTCATTGTACTGTATTTTTAGTTTGGATGTTATTTGTGAAGAATGTTTGTGCACCTAAGAGTTTGTATGAACACTAGATGCTATAGAAACCTACAGGATTTGGAGACTTGACAAGTGCATTACCTGCATGTTGGGGGGATTCCAGAGCTTGTATGTATATTGTGTGATCATTCCAAAGCTCATACTTAAATTATTTTAAGTATGAGGAGACTGGAAAATTTGATAGAAATGTATTTCTTTTTTTAAAAAATGTAATTAAACCACACACCTCAGTCAGACTAAAAACCCTGTAGTTTTTTTGACACCCTCATTTCCTTCAGCCTCATCATTGGGCACAGAGAAACTGCGAAGCTCCATTGTGTCCAGATTTTACAATAACGTGCAATATCTCACATATATGGAGCCTGCAAGATAAGTAACTGATTTTGTAGAGTTTATGAGGCCCTTAGGTAGGAGCAGCAAAGAGTGAAAAGTATTTATTAAATAGCAAACGTGCATTTGTGGTCAGTCTAATCCTGTTGAGCTTAAAGTGGCATACAGGCCCCTTTCTTTCATTTTGTCAGATTCTTTTTTTGTGGGTGTTGGTTCCTCTTAGTTGAGGCCAAAGCCACAACTCCCATCCTCCTCTGATAGTCTTTGAGTTTGTTTATTTCCCTGCTGCTGATTTCAGAGATATTTCCAGGCTTGGTGTAGAACTGTGAGAAGATGCAATGTCATTAATCCTTTGCCCTCTCTTTTCCAGACGGTGCATTCAGATTGTGCACAAGCTGCTGTGCTACCAGAAGAAATGCAGAGTGAGGCTTCATTACACTTGGAGGGAGCTGTGGTCAGGTACTTGGCCTCTGCAGAGACAGTCAAATAGGAAAAACCCGGAGTGGTGTTTTTTGGGTGGCCGTGACTGCTTGTTCTGTTGCTACAGGGTTAAAAAGCAAGCAGCAGTTCTGTTAAAGCATCTTTATGTTGCTTCTTAGTCGCTACATGCAAATTGCCTCCTTTGGAAAGCCAGTTCATTATCATAATGGTAGCTAATTTACTTTCTTGTCTGTCCATGCTCACCATGGTATCCAAATGTCTTTGTTTTTCTGTTCCATTACCTGAGTCCCTCTTTACTTGATTGGAGAAAATGGAGTCATGTTTTATGGAGTAGTGTTTCTCTCTCAGATATTTGTGAGTAGAAAGGAGGTAGGCTCTTGGGTAAAGGGAGATGAGATGGACCTTGCTTTTCCTTTTACTGTAAGAGATGCACACACTTAGAATAGCTGTGCAGCTCCTGAAGAGAGCAGCCTTGAAATGTCAGTGTGAGGGAAGAGAGGCTTTTAACTCTGACCTTTGAGTTGATGGTAGATAGTCTGGTTTGTGCCACTTGCATCCCGAGATAGATAAATAAGTATTATGGGGTTTGACATAATCTAGTGGACAGCTCTGTAGGACTCTTACATGATGCAGTCATTGCGTGGGAGGTCTGAGGAAGGGAGTAGCAGAATGGATGATGAGACCTCACAGGCATCTTTGGTGGATATGGTATGTGCTTCAGTTCTTATCTAGCAAGCAGTGAAGTAGCTCAGCCAGGAAAGTACAGTTAATCCCCTTGCTGTTGTGGCTTAAACAAGAGCTTTATGAAAATTCAAGGGAACATGGCCCTAATTGTGTATTCCTGGAGCTGTGCTTGAGATCTAGGATCAGCGACTTGCCTGGTGTAATGCAACTCCCATCAGAAATTTGAGAGAGGATGACTTTTGAAAGAGGCAGTGATGAGTGGTTTGTGAAGCTATTCTCAATTGACACTGAGTACAGTAGCCTTCAGTAGCCTTGCCCAGCTGAGATGTAGGTACAGAGTAATGAACCAACAACCTGAGTCATTTTCAGTTATTAAATTTTCACCTTGTGTGACATGTGGCCCATTCAGACTTTCTAAATTATTCCTGCAGAAGGTGAAGCGGGTGCCACTAATTAAGGGATTAGCAGTTCCTTTTCAGTTGTTTTCCTCAGAACAGAGCCCCTAGAGGCATGGCTGCAGTGTAGTGCCAGTTCAGGAGATGAGTGTGTACAATGTGGATGTCTGTTGTGAATGGGAATTGCATCTGACAATGTGTGTGATACCTTCTCAGCAGTTACAGTGAACCAGAGCCATTTCTATTTGGCCAGGCTTGCCTGGGTCTTTTCTATGCACTGGCAGAATGGAAGTTTGAAGTGTAGCACCTTTTGCTTGAAAGTGTTGTTCCACAGTTCAGGGAGCACACTCTTAGGCATCTTTAAATCCTTAACTTTCCCTCTTCTAGGGGAGGGGCAAAAATAAAAATCCTTGCTACATACTGAGATTCGGCATCTTGGGATATTCTTGTTAGCTGTGTCTAATTAACTGGTGTTTATATAGAGCTTTGGAAACATAAAGTGCCTCAGAAGTGTTAAGTACCGCACGTGCTTTGAAAGCAAAGCAATGACATAAAAACACTTGGGTTGGTCAGGTTTCTGTGAAGGAACTGGAATGTCTGCACACCTGATGTAGCTGTAGAGCTCCATGCTGACTATAGATTTCTGTGTATTTAAGGAGATCCTCTCGTGGGAATAAACTACCGTAGAATGTTTCAAAATAATTTTTTTTATAGGATGTTGAGGTGAACAGAGAGATTCTTCTGTAACTGCTAAGTGGTTTATACAGGCTGGAAGGCCCTGGGTGAAATGGTACATTCAGCTGTAAAAGGGCAGGTCCTGGCTGCTGCAGATGTGCTTCTAGAATGCTATATATGCTGCAGAATAAATGCTAATTGCTAGCCCTGTCTTGAGATCTATTTCATACTTAACTCTTACCCTGTCAAGGTTGCTCTTTGATTACCCAGAATGCTGCTGCCTTTGATGTGATAGAATATCTCTTTCTGTGGTCTTGATCTATGTGACAGACAATTCCAAACTGGAGCTCAAGACTTCTGAATTAATTTCTGTCCTTCATATGACCATCAGGCTTTTATTTTGGATCGAAGAATTAGTTATCACTGCTGGATGAACAGCTAAAAGGGAGCAGCTATTCACTGTAAGGTCTGAGATATCAGGTGTGCTTTACAGAAGGTCTTCAAACCCACACTTGTCTTCTGGAATGACAAAGTGTGTGATGACTGAAGCAATGCACCTGTGGTGCAGTGTGGATAATAGCAATGGAGGCCCCCCAACAGAGCTGAGTGGAACAAAGAAGCTGAAGGGAATTTGTGTAAGGAAGTATTGAAAGAAAGGGAGAGAGTTTTACCTGGCACATGAAAGGAGGAGAGTTTTTTCAGGCAGAAAATTGAGTGGGAGAAGAAGACAAAGAGAATACTGTGGGGTAGGTAGTCGGTATAGGGTGCGGAGGAACTGAGATAAAGGTTGTAGGTGGAAGCAGTAGCAGTGTATGGAGCCTTCTGTTCACTTACCAATTCTAATGTTAGCTAATCTCTAATTAAGGAAAGCCACTTGTGTGTCATCTGATGGATTGATGCTCTTCCTTTGTGGATGCATGTCTTCAGTATGGAAGGCCAGCAGCACTTTGAGAAAGTTTCTGCATTTACTTTTTCTGATTTTAGTTTGCAATGATGGCAGAGAAAAGCAGTGGAGCCAGGTGCTTTGGCATCTCTCAGGACACATATCAGGCTGTTTATGCAGTCTGTAATACTTTATACTTTTTTTGGATATGCCACTATTTGGCACTTTGTTTCCGTATGATCTTATTTCTGTTGAACTTCCTTTTGCAACATCTGAGCTTAAAGAAGAACACTGTTGTTACAGAGTCTTTGGATGTGATCCAGCCTTAGCTTCTCTAGTAGAATAATTTTTTCACATTAAGTCAAGGGACCAGGGCCTTGGCACTTAAACCAGTATAGATCTCTAGCTGTGCTGACCAGATGACCAAGAATGTTTAGGTGACAGAGAAAGATGCAGGGATTTAAGAGCTGGAAACAGGATTGACAGAAAGGAAAATCTGTGGGTGGCAAAAGTAGTGTGTAGAAGCTGGCTCTAGCTAAAAGCAGTGTGAAAATAAATATCAGATCACTAGTGGAGCTAAATTCTGGAACATCTTAAAGAGAGGGCTGGAGAGTGAAAAGCAGTTGTAATCTGATTAACCTATGAAAGTGATTGGCAAATGCGGTTACTGATAGACCAGACATTTAGATCCAGAGATGTCTGTTGATCTTGGTTCTTTTTCAATAGGCCTTTTCAGCAGTCTGTTCACTTCAGTTCCGTCAGTGGTTAGTGGGCAGCTCTTCTCTTTGAGTGCTGAAGAAAACCTTCAGGTTTTTCACCACTGACAGTGTACCACTACTGGTGACTAGGCTGGAAGTTTGGCCAAGGTCAGAAACTCTATGTGGATATGACTCTGTTGACCTGTTTGCTTGCAGACATTTTGGCCAACTGGAAATCTCCTGGACTGTTATGCCAGGTACCTTATACCTTTTAAACACTGATTATTTTAAATACTGATTATTACACCTGAATGTCAAATGCAAGGTACTTCAGAGAGCCGATTAGGAAACTTGGGAACAGCCAGTTCCATGTTGTCAGAAACAGCCTGTTATGCCCAATGTTCTTGGGCTAGTTTGTACAGCACTTGAGCGATGGATAGTGCTATATATGTTGTTGTTGTTGTCAGGCATGTATAAGCTATGCCAGAAGAGTTTTCATGAGTCATTTAAGCTTTTTATATAAAAAGACCTCATTTCTTCAACTCCTCCTACCTCAAAATTAGCAATGCTTGAGCAATTCACTCTGAGCTTAGGGGGTGCAGGTAACTTCTTTGCGGTTGCTATGCTTTGCTTTAAGCAAAAGCTATGTTTAAAGAAACAGAAAAGCAATACTAATAAAGACTTTTAATAGCAAGAGTAGAGCCTAAAAAAATCTGAACTATAATAATAATAATGGTGAAATAGCTGTTTGTTGGGGCAGTTGAATGCAAAGTAGGATTAAAAGTGGGTATTGCCGTTAGTGAGTGTTGAAGATCAGTTTCCAAGTTGCTTTAACATAAGGCTATAGTTCCTTATCTTGTAGCTTAGTTAATTTGGTAGATGCAGAATGCACTGTTAAAATAAGGGTGCTTCAAATATGTAGCACTATCAAGTAGTTAATTTTTCTCCTTTTTCATTTTAGGGTCATCAAAGCAGACTTTTACAATGCTACTAGGCAAAATATACTCTTTTTTTCCCCCCCTTTTTGTCAGGCTCTGTATTTAGAGCAAGGATGGTACTGCATTCAGAATCTTTTTGGGTGAATACTAAAAACGTGAAAGGTTCCTCAGTGGAAGACTTTAAAATAAAGAAGCAATTTTTTGTGGGGGAGAATCTCCCCCCCCAACTTTCAGTATATATAACACTGCCCTTATGCAGTGCATATTTAAAATGCTGTTGTTTAATCACTTTGCTTTATTATTTCTGTGACTGAAACATTGACTACTGAGAGTATGTTATCTGTGTCATTTTTGGTTCTACAACTGTTGATCAGGTCTGCTTCAGCCCTCTGATTTATGTTGCTGAACAGACTGGAAGTCAGGTGATGTTGTGTCTTCCCTTCATCTCTAATCCGGCTGTCACTGTCACATTCTGCAGCAGCTACATGGCAAGGGAAACTTATCATCTTGCAGCTCTTGTGGAGGCAGGATTCCCACACTGGTGTACCAGATAGTCTAGTTCACTGGCAAAGTTCCTGGTCACTAGATACCAGGAGAGTTTGGAAGACCGTAGAGCTTCTTGGCCAGTTAGCAAATGGCTTAGTTGCTCACACAAACTAAAGGCTGTAACTGTTACATGCCGTGGAATACATACTGGGAGTTTGCAGCCCTTAGGGGGTCCTGTTTCCTTTCCTCAGAGGAGTGTTGGTCTTTGTGATATGTGGTACTGTGTTGGCACAAACTGGATTCAGGAATGCAGCTATTAATCTCGTTACCTGTTTCAGGGAATTCAGGAAAGGATTGAAATTGAAAGATGGTTTTATAAAATAATTTTTGTTTATAGTTGTGGTATGTGTTGTGGGTTGATATTCATTGATTTATTTAATTTATACTCCTGGCAGCACTCCATGTTACCCCAAAGAAAACCCCAGTCCAGTCTTACAAAGCTCACTTACAGGCAGAAAGATGGGAAGGTCAGAAGGAAGACCATAAATGTCTGCTTGTAGTATTCTGCTGTTATTCTCAACTGGTGGGACAATTTCATGCTCACCTTTCCACATTACCTCCTTCAGCCAAAGCTAGAATATTTTCATGAGAGCACTCCAGCCATTTGGTGAAATGTCCCAGTATTAAACTCTTAAAGATGATAGTGTAAGAAATGCAGAAACTTTGTGGCTTTCTTGTAAAGGAGGATGTTCTAAATTCCCTGCATGGGTCATTTTTAGGAAGCATCTGCTTTTACCTTTACTTCATGTTAACATATTTTAATACTGATGATAAAGAGTTTGACCCTGACAGCCAATGAACAGAAAAAAAATAATAGAAGATTTGTGGCTGTTACTGATCACCTGGCGAGATCTGGATGGGAATTTCTCAACAGAGCCTTGCTCAGATGAGCACAAAGGGAATTTAGTCATTTGCATGGATAAAAGTCTAGCAATCTTTTGGTTATCCTGCCTCAGCCTGGCAGGTCTCATCCAGATGTGTTGCTCTGTCCCGTTTTAAATAAAACTAGCAAATACTGGAGAATTTGATTGTGAATCCCTAGCAGTTTGCAGATCATAGTGACCTAGTGGAGATAGTGTGATATTTTCTCCTGGGAAACAGTCCCATTGATGATAGAAGTGTTACAGTCAGCTGTTCAAAGCTGGTTTTTTCTCTGCATGGAGGGGTTGCAGCATTCAGAATACAATAATTTATCCCTGGCCGCTTTTTGTGTTCAAGCAGCATCACTCCTGGGTTCCTTACGTTGCTGTCTTTCCATGTTCTCACACAATATTCCTTCTCTTTCTCCGGCTTCTCCACCTTTTCTGTTTTAAAACCCCAGGCAAAACTGTGCAACCTTAACTCCCAAGACTACTGTTTAGCAGTGTGAACCTGCACTGTCAGACAAAACAGAATTGAGCTCAATACTTCCCTTCCCTCTAAAGAGGGATGAAGCTTGTGGGTGTGTGCTTTTTTTTTTTTTATTTTTAAGGAAAAAGCATATTGTTCATCTGAGCTTTAGCTGAAGTTGGAAAATTTGTGTTGTTTCTTACTGCTTGCTGGATTGCCATCAAGCAGCATTGCTCTGGCATCAGCAATCAGCATTTCCATTAAGCTTGCAATTTCACACTGTTGGCTCCATTTAGGTGGGAACAGTGAGTACTGGGGATGGGGGCTATATAAAGAAAGTGAAGGGTTGGAAGTGAAGTAGCCTGCTCAACTGATCCTGGGAGCAATGGGTTATGCCAGCATGTGCTCCAGCCCTCTGGCAAGCTGTTGATCCTCATTAAGAAAACAGCCTGCTTTCATGGATGTACCCTTGAGAGTGAGTCATGAGGAAAAGAGGGAACAGCTGTAGAGTGCTGGTGATGGGGAGCCTGCCAGTTGCCAGCTGCTTTTTGCCACAGAGCTGTGGTGGCCGGGAGGAGGAACTTGGCAGTGCCTGCGGCAGCAAGCAGGGAGGGTAGAGGAGCGTCCAGCCAGGTAATTGTTACAGCAGTGAGCAGAGGGAAGGAGCTGGAGCATGTTGACTAGTGATGCTGACAGAGCTTTTATTGCTTCCCCTGCTCCCCTGAGAGGGGACTGCAGCATTGGTGCAACAGTCTTGTTTTCTAGTGCTGGGGGTGATTGACAGGAAACTGCAAATGCTGCTCTGAGTAATTGGTTCACTTGTCCAAGGATGCTGGGATAGTTTGTGCCTCAGGGAGTTCTGGTGCATTAGTTTGTAATAGCAATGTAACTATTTCTTGGACACGCTTCCTATTCCTCCAACTCTATCTGGAAAATACCTCTGTTTGTTCTTTCCTGTCAAACCCAATCTGTAGATACTCTTCTCCTCCTGAGTTTGTTTCAATCACTGTTCTTCTGAGTGCCTGCCAATGCTGAATGTGGCCAGATCTGCACCCCCTTAACACTTAGGTCATCTCAGAATGTCATATTTGAGCCTTTTGCTTCCCTAAATCTGAATTGCCTTTCAGATATAGCATTTTCTAGAGGTGATTACTCTGTTCTGGGGTCTCTCCTCATAGCTGTACAGTGGGCTATATGGTTATCCTAGCTTAGTTCTTGTGACTTCTGGTCTGGAACAAGAGAGTGGACTAGTCCATGGTATTGATATTGTCATATTGTGAGAATCTGTTTTTTTCACATTCTTTTCCTGTAGTTTCCCTCATGTAAGGGAATCATGCTGAATTTTGGAATCTGGAAGAACATATAAGAAAACATTGTTTGGCCTGTTGTTTTTTTTTTTTTGACAAATGTTTGATGTAGACCATTTAGAGAGAGAACACTAAGCGTGGGTGGACCTTTGATCTGGCTAGGTACAGCCGGGGCTTGTAGTGTTGCTCTATTTATACTTCCAGTGCTGTTGCAGATAGAATGGTCCTGTTTTCTCTTGTATGTTGGAAGAACTGAAGCACAGAAAGACCAGTAGTGCTTCCTGAAGAACCCAATCCACTTTATTCTCAGTTGCAGCCTTAGTTGCACTAAGCCTTAGCAGACCTGGCTTACTGTGTGCTACAGTGAGTAGTGAGGACCTTGCCTTGAGAGTATGTACATGTGAACAGGGTGGCTGTGGGAGGTCCAGGGTGTTACTGTGCTGCTGAAGCACTTGCAGGCAGAGCACTTCTCTGCAGCATGGAAGTGTTGCCCAGATGTCACGATCAGGTGCATTCCAATGATATATGGGTGGGCATCCTTCTAAGGGGGTTGTGATTTGAGACACTGGGAGGAGGACACTGAATATACTGTTGGTTCAATGGTAACTTCTAGAGGGAATGGGAAAATCACTGTTCTTCCCAGTATGCCCTGAAAGTTGAAGGGTAGAAAATTGGAGGATTTTACTAGAGCACTAGATCCTGCTAAAGGCTGTTACACTGCAGCTGAGGAGCCCTCACATCTCTTTCTCCCTTGCTCCTTTCTTGAGGGCCATTATATGCACCATTAGAAGATTTTTGACCTGTAAGCGCAGCAGATGCACTGACAGAGGCCTTCGTACTGTGCTCAACCCATGCGAGCTCTCATTGATGAGTGTCTCAGGGCTATTCTCTTCTGCTCTGTTGTGCAATAACACATCAGAGCCTCCTGATGCTCCTGGCAGAGTCTGTGCTACATTCTGACTTGCCCAAGGGATGATACTACTACTTTTTTCCCTCACTTTTCTTTCGGTCTACCTCCACGGTCCTGTTGCATTACACATGATCCGAACAGAGAACACTGAGACACTTAAAAAAACCCAAAAACATCGTGTGAATCCCAATTCAGCTGGGGCTGAATATACTTCTTTTTGAAACACGGCTTACAGGGAGAGAAGGTAAGTGTGCTATGGGAATAGGAATAGGGAAGGAGGGAGTGAAGGGCATATGTAACAGGAATTACCTCCTTCCTGGTAGAAGAAAAGGAGAGATGGTGGCTGCCCAGAGTCTTCTCATAGAGGATTGCTTTGGGGGAGGGCAGCAAATAACTGAGCAGGAGTACTGCTGCTCCTTGGCAGACAGAGTGGCTGCAGGAGCTGCTGATAAGGGAAAGTGTCTTCAAAAGCAGCTGTGCAGCAAAAGAGCTAAGAGGTTCTTTCACTGCAGTCATTTCAGTTAAAAAAGTAGGGAGGGTTTCTGTGACGTCACTTTTCATACTTTCACTAAAATAATCCTTTGGAGAGAAAATTGCCTAAGAACCAATCTGCTTTATACTGCTTTTCAGATAGAGCCAGTCACATGGCTCTGTGTCCACTCAGCATGCTTGTCTACTTGGGTTTCAGGCTGTAAACATAGGTGTCCAAAGCTGTGTTCTCTTCTTTTTGATTTAAGCAGCATAGCCAGTGCACTCAGTTCAGGCCACTTACATGAAAATACTGGTGGCTGCTTGTTTAGTTACAGCCTTCTCCCTTTATTGCTAAAGAAGTCATAGTGACACTGTTGTATTGTGAAATCATGGGTGTCTCAAGACTCCCCACAGCGGGTGTTTTGTGTCCTGCCAATGAATGCCAAGAACAGATATCGTTAGGGAGGAAAAAGAGGCTCTAGAGGGTATTGCAAAAATGGTGCTGTTTCGCAGTTCATGTTTAAATAGATCTCATACCCAAACCATCCGTTGCTGTTAAATCCTGGAGCATAATTTGGGATAAGGTGGCTGAGCCCAAGCAAGGATCACGTTGGTGTCTGCTTATGCAGTTGGGAGACTGAACTGCTCCTCTGTTGGGAAAGAAAAAAAAAAGGGATAATTTCCTGGCTAGTGTGAGAGGGCAGCCTGCAGGTGGGGTATGAGAGGCGAGCAGTTGATTGCAGCAGGGAAAAAGTGACACATCTGTTTTGGCTTCAGATTGCTCAGGAACAGTGGCATCAGTGCTTTGTTAGAGCTCAAGGGCAGAGGGGTGTTCAGTCAGTTGGACCTTCCTCTAAAGGTTTATTTTGTGTGTGTAATTGTTGCTGAAGGGCACTAGGCCTATGAAGCCAGATCTAAAACTTGTTCGTTCTGAAAACTTCAGGGCATAGCTGTCCTCATTTTCAGTACAGGGTCTGCCTTGCAAACAAACTACAGGGACATGGCAAAGGGATTTAAAGGTTCCACAGTGTTCATGTTCCTTAGAGACACTTGAGTAGAGGCTGCTGCAGAATGTGCTGGCGTGGAAAAAATTTGGTTGCTCTTTTAGCATTACTGTAGTGTATATCCCAGTTAGGAACACTGCAACCTTTTTTGGAATCTGTGGTTTCCTAACACTTGATAAATTTGTCAGTGCGGGGCACACAGTAACTGTAAACCTCTGATGGGTTACAGTTCTGACCAGGCTCTGAGCCCAGCACTCAGTTTCTTCTTCATGTGAAGCATGTCCCTCTCCTTCCTGGTTCTTAGGGAAGGAACAGCACAGATAGTGCTGTTGTGTGGGCTGTGATGCAGTGCAATTCAGGTATAAATACTGATTTCAAGCAGAGACAATCTCTTGTCTTCTTTCTAACTGAAACAGGAAAATTAAACATAGATTCATCACAATGGCTGAAACAAATGTAGCGATAGAACAGAGAAAGTTCTCCTTCTAGTGTTGTCACCAATACAGAGCAGTACAAGTGCTTCAGGGTGGTCTGTGAGAAGTGCACAGACAGAGAATTGCATTGGGCAGTTGTAGGGTGCTTGTCCTTGTCATTTGGTGAGTGCTTGTGCTCTGGACAAATACACTCATTCTTTTAAAAATAGTTTTTCCTCATCACAGGCAGCTTTCATGTTCAGTGGTGGCTTCCTGTCATGCTGTGCCATGACCTGCTGACAAAGGCCATTCAGCGGGGCTCTTGTGGGAGAGCAAGGGGCAAAGAGATGAACATGAGGCTTCTCACAATTTGTCATAGGAAATCCAGAGCTCTGCTACTTTGCTTCCACAAACCCAAGCTGCTGGCAGTTGAACAGCAGCATCTGGTCATGAGCTGTGGCCCTATGGACTTTGATGGCTGGGAAGGAGGTAAAGCCTTGTAACTAAATGCTTGAAACTCTGAGATGGAGAAATGGCCGATGAGCTGCTGTGACAGAGATGCAGGGCAGCTGTCTGCAGTCCAAAGCACTGACTGCAGGAGACTTTTTTGCTATGGAGGTTTGGTTACCTTGGCAACCTGTTTTTAGCTGGATCTTTGCTCCGGTGGAGAGCCCATCTGTACCTGCTACTTTGTTTTGAAACGTTTGTTTTGCAGAAAAATAACTGACAGGAGTATTTCCAGAGCTGTGTTATTGTGGAATCCAGGCTCTGCTTTTGGTCCCAGGAGTTTGCCTGATGATGGGGTGATGATGGTATGGAGAGTTATGTGACTGGATTGAAAAGGTGTGAATGTATCTGCTTCATGAGGTGAGCTGCTGACAGGGAAGGGAGAAATGCTATAGCTGATGGTTAAATCCTGGAATAACTCTGAAAGATACATCACTTGCATGTCTGGAGTTTGCGGAGAACTTTGTTCATTCCTGGTTTGCAGTTCAGCATCAGCCACCTGCTGGAAGATTAAACTGAAGTAGCTTCTGCCTGTGATGAGTAAATACCACCTTGGGGCTGTAGGCTTCCCTTTTGATGTGCATGTATAAACTTTTGATACTCATAGTGAACCTGTAGTATTGTAAAGTAGAGGCTGCAGGACTGCATTTAGAATCTGACCGTTTTCTTTAATTCAAGATCTGACCCGTGTGTTCACATGGTTTTGCTGTAGGTTTTTTGATTTTACCTTTTGTGAATACTCTGTAATCTTGAAGGGGATGAGTGTCTAAATTCTGCCCATACCTTATTCCTGTTCCCTGTGCTTTATCTCTTCCTCTTTCATAGCCTGTACGTTGGGCTGAGGTGAATGGTCTTTTCTGCATTCACTGTGGAGTCCTCCCAAACCACAGTTTATTTTCTCACAGGTTACTGGGTAGTGTGTGACACTTGTGTAATGGTGGGGGGAAAAACGGATTAACAAGTTCTACTTGTGCCTGTGAGAAAGTGGAGTAATGCCTGGTATTGTTCTGTTGGATGAAGTTACCAATCAGTAGATAATTAAGAACCTTTTAAAAAAGATGTGTACAGTGTTCCAGCATTGACTTTTCATGACATCTTAATTCAGATGTTTTAAGTCTTGAAATCTGTTGACTTCAGAGCAGAGAGTACATGAAGAACCTCTTCTAGTCAGGCTTCAGCTTTCACTCTTGAACAGCTATAATGCAGAAGAAACTAGTTTTCTGAAAATTTCAACAATTAGAAAAAGAAAGGAACTTTACTTTTTATTCAAGCGCATGGAATGCAGTTGTTTATTGTAAAGTCTGTTTGATTAAAGCATTTTTAGCCAACCTTTTTGTTAATTACCACTGTTACTAACTGATACTGGGTGGTTACAGCAGGAGCTTTTGTTGTGTTGTTATTTAAGACGAGTGTGAACCAGATCTGTAATCTTTACGGCACAGCCCCGGATAACTGACACAATAAAGTACTACATCCTTCTTTTTAGCAGTGCAGCAGCATTGACACAGAGCTACAGAAAAGCTGTGCTGTGGGGGTTTTCTTACCTTTTTTATTTTTTATAACTGCATGTATCAACAAGAGTGACAGTTTGGGGCTGACTATGCATACATCATGTTGGTGATATATGAAACAGAAACGAGACAGTTGGATTCTCCAACCCCAAAGCTCGCTCCAGGATCTAGCAGATAGAAAAATCCCCATGAACTGACTGAGCTAACAAGAGATGTACCTTGAGCCTGAGTAGATTTGATTGGGAAGTCAGTGAAGGAGAATAAATCTGGGAAGATAAGATAGCTGTCACTTACCTGTTCAGCAGAGTATTTTAGCAACAAAAAGCACCGCCGAACCCCTACATTTAAATTGATATATTTCTGAGGTAAATAGCTGGCATTTAGTTTAGCTTACACCAGATAATGTAAATGCATCTGTATTTAAGTGACTTGCTGAGAATGGCTTTGCTTTTTGTAGTATTTAAAAAATACTTCTTATTTTCTCCTAGCTTTGATCAACTTGTTGAAGTTCCTCATGTCTAATGAGACTGTGTTGCTGGCCAAGCACAACATCTTCACCCTTGCTCTTATGGTGAGCATCTTTACCCTTGCACAAATCCTCTTATCTTTTAACAACTTAATTGTGAATGAATCTTAGGAAAGAATTGTAATCCTGAAAGGATTCCAGAAAGGATTGCTGGCCTATTAAGGAGATATGAGAACAAGGCCATGAAGCAGAGGAATATCACTGTGGTTGGTTTTGCTAGGTGTTTGGAAAGGGCGGTGCTTGGACTCACTATAGGGTCGGCTCATTGAAATAAGTCTATGCACTAGTTTAATTTTCCAGATTTGATAATATTTTTTTCTTGTTCTGTGGCCCTTTGTATGCAAAATAGAGAAATGTTTTTCTGGCCCTAGATAAAACAGTATTTAAGCTTCTCGTCTGTCTCTTTAGTACTATAAGGAAAATAATAGATAAAGCAATGAAGTAATGTAATGCTATCTGCTGCAACTGCACGCTGTTTCTTTGAAGGTTTTGGACATAGTTTGTATTGTTCCTGTTGCAGAATAGATTTGGGATAAATATTCCTATTGCAACTTCCTTTCACTTGTATAGGTTGTGAACCTGTTCAACATGTTCATCACTTACGGAGACACATTTCTGCCCACTCCCAGCAGCTATGATGAGCTGTATTATGAAATCATTCGGATGCACCAGAATTTTGACAACCTTTATTCTATGGGTGAGTACCTCCTGACTTGTCAGGACTGCTGCTGCCTGGAAGTGAGGGTGGTGGAAGAGGGATGTTTGTGTCAGGTGTTTCCTGTCTACCTGCTAGTGATGTGTGCTGTGCTGGGTGAACATGTTTTGTGTACTAGGGCATGTTGGTAAATTAAGAATTGAGAGAGGGATGAGCTCGTTAAAAGGATAATTTTTTTTCAATGCCAGAAAAAAATACAAACAGACTCCTTGCCCCTCTCTCTGTCACTTAATGTTGGAAATACAAATTTGTTGTCACAAGGGAGTATGTGGTATTTCATACATTTTTGTGTAGTTTTCCTCTATTACATTTGACAATTTCAAGTCAAAAGGCAGGTACATGCTGCAGAACCACCCAGCATAGAGAACCACTGAATGCAAATAAGAATTTGGAAAAGAATTTGAGAAACTATAGCAAGCAGCTTGCTGTGCTAGACAAATCACATCTACTTCACTCATTGCCAAAGCAACCAAGAAAACAGCCCTCACAAACCTGCTTGCAGTGACAAGTGAATCACTGGACTGAAGAATGTGCCCACTGGCAAAACAGGGAGAAGCTGCCATCCTTCAATGAGAGAGGGAAGGGAGCCAAGTGACACCCAGCAGGAAACAGGAACAAAGAAGAGCAAGGAATGCATGGAGGCATAATCAGGCAGTGCTATACACAGAACCTGCAGCCCAGGGTAGCTGCAGCAGCACTGGTGTGCTGCATACTTGAAGCTGTGAAAAAAAGAATATAGCTATGTTCTTTGTTTGCTTTATTCCAAAAGGACCTTTCATTCCTTCACCCTCTGCTCCATTCTCAGTGGGATCACCCAGTGAACAACAGGAGTTAATACAAGCTTATAAGGAGAGTTAAAGGGCAGACAGTTGGCCACAGCCCTCTTCTGACATGGGAGAGAGACATTCTCACCTCAGTAAAAGTAGCCAACTACCCCCTGTATCTGCAAGCAGAAACAGACTGCCCTTTTCTATAAATTTCCCAGAGTTCTCAGCCATTACATAAGGGTTCACTTGGCCATTTTTGTGCCTTCTGAGAGCATAAGATTTTTTGCTAACCCATTTTCTACTCTCAAGAGTTGCAGCTGGTAAGACAAGGTGCTTTTACTAGCTAATTTTTCAAACCCATCCCTTGTGGAGGCTGAAGGTACATGGAATAGAAGAATAATGCACTCAGATACTTCCTCAGTTGGGTTGCAAAAGGCACACCACCCCTGACCTGTTGAAACAATTCATTTCTCACATGAATGTTTGCCATCCTCCTACATGGAGTAAACCCCATTGAATTACTCTTGCAGATGCCTGAATTGAAACCCTCTCTGCATATATTACTTCAGATATTCAAGTACAGTACCTACTGTTTGACAAAACAATGTTACTCAGAGCTGAAAACTTTTTTCTGCAGATGACATGTAATGGTAGAATAGAAGGTGAGAAGGTAGCACTGTCTCAAGCTGATGAAAGCCACCAAGTGTCCTGATAGTTTCACTTTGCTTGTCAGCCCATTTTGAGACTACAGTGATCCTTCTGTCCCCTAGCCTTGGGGTATTTGTTAGTGCAGATGAGAAAGCTACTCTGTCCTTTAGTTTTTCTGTTAATGTGGTTGAAACTTTGCATGTTGGGAATGGAGGCGGAATCTAATTGACTTGGTTTTTTTTCTCTTGTTCTGAAACTGAACTTTATCCAGATCTGCAGGACTAAAAGCTTCTGTCCTGCAATTATAGGCATAACTATGAGGCCACTGTGCTTAAGCATTCACTTGTAACATCCATGTTTCTGGATGATCCTAAATTCGGATGGTGAGCTGTTCCTTCACTTCTAAAGTGAGGGTGAATCTTTGTTGTGGAAGCTAACCTCCAGAAAACCCTGTATGTACAAATTCATAGAAAATTCCCTTTGTTCAGGCAATATGGAAATTAATCAAAACATCTGCTACAGGATCTGTTATTGTTTTGATGCTTACCAAGAGATGTGCAGGTAACTGCCACCATAAAAACACTACATATTTTGACCTAAATAAATATTTTTGGCACTCTGGCAGAAAAGAATTGGATTCCCTAGAAGTTCTTCCTGTTGCAGAATGTTTTCAGATCTGCTCTTAAGTCTGTCAGAGACCATCTGTGCAAGAGAACACCACCCTTCTTCCTACAGGGAGTGTTTTTTCTTTAGGCTGGTGTGTAATTCCCCTCTGCAACTCTAGATAAACGGGCATGTAAAGAATTCATCATTGCTGGAGAGGGTTTAAACTGCAGTATGTAGTCCAGTTCAGATGGAACCTTGCATAAGCAGGAGCTGGAGGAGAACAGCTGTGTGTGGAATAAAAGCTATTCTAGGCTGGGGACACTGCCCTGTTTCTGGGGAAAATGAACTGTGTATGTGATAATGAAAGCAGTTAGGAGGACCCAGGTTCTTCCATCTCCTCTGCCTCCCAGTCATTATTCTGTTCTGCTCACCCCTTCCATGTTCTCATGTTTCTTAGATGGGCTTTGAAGGGAACTTCTGCCCTGGATTACAGATCATCCATAAGATGACCTTTGTTTTGATGTGGTTCCTGGACTGCCATCTTGCCAAAGCAGATTTTATTTTATTTTTTTTTCCTGTTTTGAATTATGAAATGGCCAGTTCTGTGCTAGCACTGTTAACTCTCTTCTCCTTTCAGTTCTAAGGCTGTCTACCAATGCTGGTCAATGGAAAGAGCCTGCAAGCAAGGTGACCCATGCATTAGTCAATATTAGGTAAGGAGTAAGAAGTTAATTACTCTTTTAAAGTTTCTCATTTCCTGTGTGACTACATTTTTATCATGATGTTTTCACATTTGTTTTAATGAATTTTGTTTCCAATTTGTTCTACTTGTTGGGTTAAATTGTTGCTCTGAACAGGGCCCACAGGCATAAAGGGTTTGATTGTCCTCTAGTAATTCTCTCAGCTCTTCTGTAGACTCAGTGCTTTCCAAAGCATAGCACAAACTGTAATGAATTAATCCTCCCATCATTCTTGGGACAAGTTATACAGTAGAGAATAATGCTGTGCTGGCAGAGCAATTGTGAACCTAATGGATTTCTGTTGCATGATTCTATTGCAATTCCACCAAGCTATGAAGGGGACTGTAAGCCTGCTGTAATAAGCAGATTCGAGGCCTCTTAACATGGCAAGAGTTTTGTATGTGTTTAAAACTGATTATTTAAGGACATTTCAATTTTCTCTTAAACCTCTTCTTCCTGTTCAAGGGCAGAAGGGGAAAAGTTATGCTTCACTTGTAAGGCTAAAGAGTGTAAATCTAGGTATGTATTCTTTCACAGTGGCAGTAATTTATTTTTCTGGCACCTGAAGCAGCTACTGCTGACCAAGCTGGGTATTGGGCAAGAGGAACATGGATATGATTGATTGGAAAATGGAGGAATGTTGAGAGGGAAAATTTACTTCTTAGCTCTGACTTGTAAACAAACCATAAAAGATATAAGTATTTATACTGAAAAAAAACCTGTCTGTCACTTCCCTAGTCACCCCAGACACTTGGTGTCTGTGCAACACCAAGTAGCTCAGTACTTTTGCATTGCTAGTACTTGTCATTTCCCTCACTACAAAAAGGCTTTGTGTAGGACAAACTCTCTGAGGGCATCTTTCAAGTCAATATATACGTCTTACATGTCTGTAAACCACCTTAAAGGCTCCCCTAATAAGTCTGTAAGCTTGATAACATCATGTGTGATTCTAGACTTATTTTGCTACTGTCCTTATTTTTGGGTTTTTTTAAACAGATGTGAAGTGAACACTTGTGGGTAGTGCATGCACTGGGAGTGAAGCTGCAGAACAGGTGGCTGTTGACTAATGTCACTCAGTGTGACACAAAGTGTCTGCTCTGGGAATGCTCTGTATAACCAGGGAGAGACGTCTAAACTGGGAAGAGAGAAAACCCAAGTGATCACAGAGGGTTTGTGCTCACCTCTGTTTCGTGGAACTGAAATTTTGGATGGGTTTATTTCCTGTTGGCTTCGCAACTGCTTTTGTGAAGATCAGTGTGCAATTGAGACAAGATGCAACCAAAAAACTGGCACCATGATACCTCTTTGTACTGGTTTTGCATGGCCTGGTTTTTGGTAGCAGGGGGGCCACAGAGGTGGCTCCTGTGAGAAGCTCCTGGAAGCTTCTACTGTGTCCAGCAGAGCCAATCTTGGATGGCTCTGAAAGATGGACATGCTGCTGGCCAAAACTGGGCCAATGAGAGAGGCTGGTAATGCCTCTGTGATGACACATTTAAGAAGAAACTCAAAGTCACACAGTTTTGCTTCTAGTCAAAGAGGAGGAGGTGAGAACATATGTGTCCCTTCAAGGACAGCGTGTATCAGACATGTTCAGAACGTGGTGATGTCTGGAATCAGTGATGCCTCTAATCTGTTTCTCTTCTGGACTTTTGGTAGCTTTCCCCTGCTCCACCCATCTACTCATCTATGTTGAAATTTCATGAATGACTGCTTTTCATTTGGTGAAATTAGTAAAGGTCTAAATTACGAATGATTCAAGGCCTTGAGAGGGATTAGAATTCTGAGAAGTTAGTCTGTTTGATTTATCCCATTTCCTCGCTCTCAAAAAGAAAAAAAAAAAAAGGAAGGAGGGAGAATTTTGTCTTCTGGTTTGTTTTCTTCTGATGGTAAAAATACTATATTTGAAGGGTTCTTTAGCTGACTAGATTTAAGAGCAGCCAGAGAAATCCAGAGGTAGTGTGCTTGTGTGAAGGTGTCTGACTGTGATGGTTCAAACTGATGACTGGGACTAGAACTAGACTTAGCTCCCCATTATCTGAGTTTCCTGTTTGTTTGTGCCCCTTCGGTTTTCCCTTAGAGTGATCTCAGTGTACTGTCTTATTTGGATGCTTTTGCCGTGAAGGAAATGAATTTAGAGAAATCCACACTGGGTTTTTTCCTCACCTTGCTTCATCATTCTGGAAAGTTTTTATGAGCAGTGATTACCTGCTTTTTGCTGTAACTGTGCAGTGCAAAGTCATGCTTTGGTTTATATCTTGGTCTCATTACACAAGCTATTTAAAAATAAATAAACATTGCAATTTCCTTATCCTAGGGCTTTTAGTGGGTTTTATAAATGTAAAAGCATCTGCCTGTGCATGCATACAGTGGGCTTTAACAAGTGTCTTAAATCCTCGTGTACAATTTTATGTGTATTTCTGCTGGGAGAGGAGTGGTGAGTTGTTTACCATCTTTCAAGGCTGCAATGCATTTGTGTTACAGGAGTAACTGTTGAGGAGACACCAAAACAGTCCTGCTTGTACCCCACAGTGCTGAAGTGATGATCTCAGCTGATTAATTGCTTAAATAGTCAGCATGAGTAATGCCTAGAGAATCTTAGACACGTTCTTCTTTAAACTCAGCCACAGAGAGAGATCCTGCTTTGTGTATCCTATTATGGTATGAACAGTACCTTTTAGTTGGACTAAAAGTTCTCCACTAGATGTCTGAGTTTTGTTGTTACTGCTTATTTGATTTTTCTTGTCCTTATTCCAGTGAAAAAAGCAGTCATGAATATTCTTTTTGAATACTGAGAGATAGGAAGGCTATTCCTGCCTTCTCTCCTTTCTACAGATAATTCATAATTTCTGTCCAACCCAAAGAAAATGAAATATTGAAGAAGAAAGAATAATAATATCGTTATCTGTCTGAAAATCTTACATACCAAACCAGAATGAGTGATTCTGATTGCTGTCCTATCTCATAATAGTCATTATAATTTCTGTCTGTGGATTTGTCTCTGTGGTTTTCATAAATAATTGAGATGTGATAGACTGCAAGAGATAGCTGCAGCACTGATGGGGTTGAAATAGGAACATGCAGCAGTTGGTGGTTTGAAAACTCACCTTCTCACCTCTGAGGAAATAAACACATTTTGAGACAAGTTTTTTTTTTTTAAAACTAATGAGCCTCTTCAAGATAACATTGTGCAGGTTTGCATTTAATGAGAATTTTATTAACGCAGGGTTCAAAGGGGCATTTTCTGATTGCCTATTCAGTGAGAAAGGTGGCAGCTGAATCCCTGTATTCTTTTAACAGGCTTTCTCCTGATCAGGATTTTTCCAAGGTGAATAAATAGATTAACTCAGTGATTAATAGACTGAATTTCTCCCTTGTCTGAAATTCAGCCCCATCATAATTTTTAAAGTAATTTTATTTTTCTCACTGAAACACTTTAAATATGCAGAGAGTAAGTTTGTAGCATGGAACTAGGTGATAGGATTATTTTTTTAAGGTGTTTCCTGTGCTGTTGTAGCCTACGCTGCAGTCCTCGCTTGGGTGCTTTCATTCACTCTTCCATCTTGCAGCTGCTTTGGTTCCACTTGAGCCACCCTGGGCGATGCTCTCTCCTTGAACGGAAGGTGCTGCTTCTCCCAGGGCTGCTTTTGGGCTTGTAAAGGAGAGACTGGGGATTTGGGAGGAGCACTCAGAGCACTGCATGCATGTGTATGAAATGGTTATTCCTGGTGCTGGTCTACGTGGGAGCACTCTGAAGGAACATTTGCAATTTTACTTAGGCCAAGCTGGGCTGTGCTTGTTTGTTGTAGGACGCTTGTCATCCTGGCCTTGACACTATAGCTCCTGATAAATTACCAGCACTCACAGAACTGCACTTAATGAAAACCTTGACTGAGACAAGGCTTAAATCAGATATATGTTAGAAAGTGGGTGGCTGCAAGCAGTCCACGTGGTACCATCAGCATTGTTCCACCAGACTGCAAGGAATTTAGCATGTGTTTAAGGGGAGAGAAGACGAAAATGCTGCTGACCTAGTTATGTTGCAATGGCTTTTATGCAGGATGTGTGAAAGTGGACCTGCTGATAGAGAAATGCATCTGTTTCTGTGGTGTAGGTGGTGACCTATAGATTACAGTCAGCTGAGACTGTGTACAAAATATGTTTATATCTGTACACACACACACTTTCTTCCTTCCCTCTCTGTACAGACATAATGGACATACAAACCCATTTCTTGCCAATATGAACGAGATTGAAAATGGGAGAGCAAGCTTAAAGCCTGTTTATGAAGAGAAATGGTCAAGAAAATCTATGGGCATATATATTAAAATATGGATATCTGTGTGCACATTGTAGGTATATGCACTTACATAGTGTGAATATCCATATATGGATGTCTGTGTATTTATAAATACATACATAATACATATCCAGACATACTCACATATATACACTTAAATTATATATATTTATTTACATGTAGAACACACACAAACGTGTTTCCTTTGACAATGGGCTTATTAAATCCATAATCTCCCAGCTGAAAATACCGAGCACCTGCTTGTTTGCAGCTTCTCCCAGATGAACCACAAGGGTTGGCTAAGGATGCTCAGATGTTGCTCCTTCCAACAGTACTGTTGCACTGGAGGAGTCCCCTGGGATTGTGGGACCATGTGGAACTGCTCAGGGTCAGCCAGTGCAGAGCAGCAGAGGGTGCTCAGGTGTGCAGGTTACAGCCCACAGTGAACTGGAGTTCATTCCCTGCAATTCTTAAAACCACCTGTGAGGACTACACTGATGGAATAACAACTCCACTGAATTGTTCACTGAGGTGTGTTTAATGGTAATGACCTCTGACATGCTGTCACTGCTAATCAGCCTGACTGAGCTCAGATCACAGGATAGTACAAGACAGTGAACAATTATTTTTTTAATAAGAAAAAAGCAACAAAGCTCAAAGAGAAACCCAGAAATGTATATTATTGGTACTTCTAAATCATAACACAAGCTTGATAAGATTATGGATCAAATTCTTACTAAAATGATATAAGGAAACTTCTAAGGTTTATGCATCCAAACTATTTGAAGAATTAGTTCATTGCAGTTTTCAGGTGGTAGCCTGAGAAAATTCTGATGCTGAAAAACTGATAGCAGATTTTAGATGAGGATTCTGGCTTTGTTCTGGTTCTTTTTTAGTGATCTGTGGTCACTCCTCACTGAAGTAGCAAAACTAGTAGACCCTTCTTGTCATTTAATGGGTTTCTTGTTGCATGGCTTTCTGATTGCATAGGGACTCTGGCACAGCAAAACAGTTCCTGAAATGCCACAGTGGTTATAACAGTTATAGTGGTTACTCAGAGTTCACCTGCTACCACTGCTTGTTTTTCACTCGACCTTGCAGTATTGTGGTAGGGAATGTTCCTTTACTAGGAGCAACAGATCTTGATGTGAACAGGTTCTGGCATTAGCTGGCACCTGAACAGACGAAGCCGGTGGATTGAAAGGGAAAGACCTTAGGACCAGCAACATATTAACAGAAGAATCAAAAGAGGAAGGGAAGAAGCATTCCTATCTTGGGTTGCAATGTTTCATCTTTTCACAGCAGTCTAACCAATGTTTTAGGGTTAGACATGCAGTTATTTTTATTTGTGTTTAAGGCTTTCATCTAGTCGTGTAACTTGAGCGCTTCGTTTCTTGTACATTATTTGATTTCTTCTCGAGGCAGCAGTGTTAGTTTTCAGTTATTGCTCTTTATTTACTAGCTGATTCATCTTGGTGTGTTTCTTTTACAGAGCCATAGCCAATTTCATTCTGCTATAATTTTCTTTCATTCTTTCTCATTCATGCAGTGGCTTAATTAAATGTTGTCTTTGTCACTGGCCCAGATCCAGAGAGCAGATCTGGTGGTGGAGTGGTGTTGTATGGACCAGTTTCACAAACACAGCAGCATGGTTCAGCAAGTCAGGTACATCCCAGGTCACCTTCCTTCTTTCTGCCAGTTACCTCCATTTCAGTCATGGCTGCCTGGGAAGAGACTCTGACAATGTTAAGCCTGTTTTCTCTTTGATGAACTTTTTTTTTCCGTAGTTTTTTGGAAGGATTGATTTCTTTATTTTTTTTGTGATAACTTATGGTTTCTGGAGCTGATGCTGATTTTAAGCAAAGCTGTTTGTATGGCAAAGAATGCCTCTGAGATACCATAGCCATGGCTTGCTTTCTTCAGTGCACTTGGATGTCATTCTGCAGAGATCACTTTTGCTCTAAAATTTCATCCTCAAAGTAAACAAGGCTTTTTGGATTGGGGTGGGGAGGATCTTGAGGTGATTTGTTCCTGGGATGGCAGCATCACTTTACCGGCTTTCTTAGCTTTTTCCCATTGTCTGTAATTGTGTTGGCCGCTTTCATCTCCTTTCCTCATGTCTCAAAGGCAACAGGCTGGCCTTCAAGAGAGGACTGGGAGCAGGATCCGCTTCTGTACGTCAGCTGTTCTGTAAGGTTTGCTGTGGAGGTGAGGCCTCTGTACAAGGGAGGATTGTTTGCTGGGCAGAAAGGAAACGCCTCTGCAGAACAGCCACTGCTTGGCGGCCTCTTCCGAAGTTCAGCAGGTCTCTTAGTTCACGTGGTTCTCATAAGGTGAACATCTCAATGCAGTTTGCCCACTTGTGAGCTTTTGTCCTCCTGGACGTTTTATTGGAAACATTTCTTCCTTGAAATCTGAAAGTTTTGGAAAGGTAGGCAGGATCTGTAGGCCACTTAGCAGTTTGCTGAGAAATGTTGCCTCTGTTACTGATGTATTAGAACCCAGATTTCATTTGCTCTTTGTCAAATGCAGCTGCTCTGTGAATAGGGAATTCCTGTCTGCAGGTCTCTGCTGGACTCACGGGTGCAGATTGTAGGCTTACAAGCTGGAGTTAGTTAAGCTGCTAGCAATTTTTATTTTTTTGAAAGCTGTGTATGCGGCCCTGGAAGTGTAATGTTGGCACATAATTTCAGCTTTTGTGCTGATGAATTTGGGGTGCGAAGCTTTGGGAAAACAGTAGAGGAGAGAAGTCAGAGACTTCTCAGTGCAATTGTGGTCTCCTATTTGATTTATGTGATAGACTGTGCACTGCCTGGTCTGAAGAAGTGTGGCATCAGGCAAGAAATTGTTTTTTGTTTTGCTTGCCAAATAACCTTTCTCTGTAGAAACATAAAAGTAGTGGAGAATATATGTTAGCATGGGGAGTACTTCTGGTTTATTTCAGAAGTGGATGTAATATTTATTGGTCAGAAGTTGTTTTTCTGTCTCATTTGCAGATATTTTGGTCTTGAATCCCAGTGCTGGACACAGGCAAGTTATGTCTGAGCTCAGTAATGCATTAAAGCACGTGCTACAAACCTAGGATGCAGACTTATAAACATTTTGGGTTTTTTGTTGAAGCTCAAAATCTAGAAAGCTCTGCTGTTTCTCGCTCTGAATTGTTGTATTCTTTCCTCCTGTTTATGGGAACAATCTTAATTATTTCTCTGGCACTGTGGCTGGCATGAGTTCAGTTCCTAATTGATAGATTTCAACCTTACAGTCAATGTCTTTGTTGGTAGCTCTATTGCAGCCAGGAAGCAACCAGATTCTCTTGGCCCCAAGAACTGGCTCTACTGGAACATGATTGAAGCACAGTTTGAAACAGCTGTTTATAGCTTGTCGAAACTTTGTCCATGCTGGTTTTATTCTTTGGGTAAATATAAGGGACTCTGATCTCTGCTGGTCTCAAATCTAGCTTTCAAGATTCGCTTTAGTGGAGAAAGAACATTAAGCAACTTTCTTCATAACCCAAACAATGCAAAAATCATTGTGAGCTCAAATAACACCTTTTTCCCTTGAAAAGTGATGTAGTATAATGCTGTTTTGCTCTTTCCGTTTAAAAGAAATCTGTTGCTCACAGCAGCAGCCAGAATTATTATTCCCTCTGAAAGTCTGGGCTGTGGGATGTGTACTTAAAAAAAAGCTTTTCAAAAGCCAGTAATGTGTATTTCTTATTATCTTATACTAGTGGGGGGCCTAAAATTTGGGTTTGCTCTAGGAATGTAAATGCCCTGTTCTCTTAATTCTTCCTTTAGGACTAAACTGACAAAGTACCCACTCATTAAGTACATCTGCTCATTAAGGTAATGAAGTACCTACCTTATCTTGAACTGAAAGCAAGGATAATACATTGTTAGCATGACTGCAGAACTGCAGTCTTTTTTTTTTTTCTGGTACACTCCAGATTGCACCAGAATCTGGAGCTCAATTCCCAAGGAACTGTGAGAGGAAGACATCTTATTTGTAAGACTTTGTTCATTAAAAGAAATACTCATTCTAGCTTTTAAAGTTAAGATATTGGGGTTTTTAGGAGCTCTAGCTATGAAGGCAGAGAAGGTTGTCTCACCCTACCGGCACAGGGGCTAACTTTGCAACTCTCACTAAGAACCAGTTGGCTACGGTGAAAGTAAAATGCTGCTTGGAAGGGAGGGGAAGAACAGAGCTTGAGTGAGTGTGATTCCCCCTCCCCCTTCCAAAATGTGAAATCTATGTGCTCTAATATCTCTGGGTCCAGATTGAAACACTAAGATACATCAGAGTTTCTGGTGGCCTGAAGTAAATTGACTGCTTGGGAATCCCAGAGTGCTCTTATTACTACTCTATGTAGTTTTTATATATTTTTTCTAACCCTTGCAGCTAGAAGAAAATTCAGGAAATGATGGCATAATGCTTGAGCAGTAGCAATTTCTCCCTTAGCTCTGAGATCAGACCTCTGTTGCCTGTTTCAAGGGATGCTGACTGAAGGTTTAGCAGTCAGAAATGCCCATGTGCTTGGCTGCTTCTCAGCAATCAAAGCCAACCAGGTTAAGGTAACTGCAGTCTCATGAAGAATTCATCTGTGTTGGGTACCAGATATTGATATCTCATCCTGGTAGGGGTTTAGTTAAAGGATGTTCCTCTGGCAAAACTGCCCCAAGTGTGCCTATGCGGTGCTCACTTGGAGCAGGTATAAACTGACAGGCTTCCTGCCTTCTCTTCTGTGGGAGCAGCCTGCATTGTGCAGCTGCATATAAAGGAGGAGACTGGGATAAAACTCTCTAGGCAGGACAGAAAAGAACAAGACAATGTGTTTTAATGTGGGTCTGTTCTCAAGCCCTCCTTGCATACACATATATGACTGGTTGTGTAAGCCTGTAGAGGGTGGGGGCAGAAACAGCTCAGTGTTAGGGACAACAAGACAGTCTCTCTTGGCAGCACTGACCTGTTAAACTAGTTGTAAGCTGAAATGCTACCAAGTGTTTTTATGGTTATATCTGGAGTCACCAGTGGTCACTGGTGTGACTCTTTGCAGGGGTCTAAACACATGTTCTCTTGCCTGTGCTGGTATAGTGCAGGGTGGTTTTTGCAAACTGTTCTTGCTGTTAATATCAATATAATCACTGCCTAAAGCTTTGCTTTAAGTACTGGGCTTGAGACAATAGTACTATGAGCCCAAAAAAACGAGAACTTGGGTGTTACTTGGCTGGGTGTCTGAAGTAGGAGATCACTGACACATTGAAGGCATCTCCACATGCAGTGGAATCCTGTTTGATAGGGTACAAAAGCATGGTCTCAAATGCATCTTATTTTCAGGGTGACCAGAAATGGAATGACCTTAAAAGTTCCCTGGCAATCCTTTTGCCTGACTTTGCTAGAAAGCTTTGAAAGCCTAAAGCTTTTTCATGTTACTGCTGTAGTGATAAATTAGGTCATCACTTTGTGTGTTAATTACAGTGACATTTTTCTTCTCATTAGTTGGATTATGGAAAGTTTTTGAGTCTGTGTGGGATGGGAAGTAATGCAACATTTGTGGCCAAGGGAAGGATGATTTCAAACTTTAGAATGTTGAATTTCAATGATGGCTTTGGGTACTGTAAAAAAAATACTGCAGTCCACTATACAAAATGTGGCTGATAAGTGCTTTGAGGGCAGGATAAATACCTTTTATTCTAAACAAACATGTGATGTTGCACACATTTTGGATGAGGAATTTTAAACTGGACCCTTCTTCTGGAAGGTTTTGTATTGTATTAATTAATGTAAAGCTCTTGCTGCTGACAGAGGGGTGTGAATATGATATACTTCATATAATGTCCTTCATGGTGTGTCTGAAAATACTTTACAGAGAGGTCGTTAAGCAAGGCAGTGCACATGAACGAAGGCCAATTGCTGTTACTTACAATTTTTTCTAATTATTTAATGTCCTTATAATTTTGCAACACTGTTTGTTTGCTTTGAAATCTGAGCTTGACATTAATTTTTTATGGGTATTTGAGATGAACTTGTCTGAGGCAGACATTCCCTTGTAAACTTAGAAAGCAATAGGTCTGCCATACATTGTTCTTGATTCCTTAGTTTGAAAGCTGTGGTTGCTTTGAGGTTAAGCCCACGCGTGATATGTTGAGCGGTGCTGAAGGAGCAGACTGTGCAGTTCTCACTGGGTAGCACCTGTTTTGCTTTCTTGTTTGGTGACTTCTACTCTTAGCATGAGCTAATGTCAGAAATGAAGAGTCACAAAACAAAATTGTTCAGGATCTGAAATTTGTCTGGGAAATAAAATAAGTCAGATTGCAATAAGGGAGGCACTTCTCAACATGAGTGATCCAATACTGGACTAGATAGTTGAGTGCAATCTCCATCCTTGGGAGTTATTCATATCTTGCTTGAGCATAGTTGTGAGTTAACTGGCCCTGAGTGCTTGAGTTAACTGGCCCTGAGTGCTGAGTACAGAGTTGGACCATGGAACTTCCCAAGGTCGTTTTAACCTAACCCATTTGATTTTAGAGAGCAGTGTCTTCACTGCATGGTCAAATGGTAAAAGAAGCAAGAAAGCTTGTTTTCATGGAGTGTGTTGTGCTACACGTTAACCCTGGGTGTGTCTGCTAGACGTGCAGAGTAGAGCACTTTCTTAAATCAGCAGGTGCTTGGCATCTATTTTCTTTCCCTGAAAGACCAGTAAAGGGTAAAAACCAGAGAACCTTGCTGTATGTGTTGTTGCAGATGCCCAGTACTGTCTGCTGTCTGTGATCTTACCATTAAATTGGACCCTGCCAATGAGATCCAGCTACGCAACTCAGTCATTTGTGAGGAGAAACTGTTCTCAGTGTGATTAATGCCGTGGCTGATGACGGGCACAGAAAGCACTGCTTTGAATAATGCCCATAATGGCATATTCCCCTGTGTGTGTGTTTAAAGGAAGAGTTTATGGTTATATGAGATTGAGGGCATTTAAGAGGCAGCTAATGACAAGTGAAAATGATAGCTAGGGTAGATTAATTGTTAAATGAATTGTGCCTGCCCTTGCTGTCATTTTAATGTGGTATTGGTCTAAGTATGATGTTATGTAGCAGGAAGGCATCAGGAAACAATACCGTGAACTTAAGTTCGGGTCAGAGGAGCTTAAAGGCTTAGCTATCAGGAGTTTTTCTCTAGTTTAGACATCTTTTTGCAGTGTGGGGTTTTCTTCTTCCCCTCTGGCACTACAAAAGTCTTTGTTTTGATTAATTTTGGTTTAATAAGTTTTTTTTCCCGTGGTTTTTTTGACAGTGGAGTAAAGCAGTATTTTCTCATAATGAGTTTAATATAAGCTTTGCATTAACTGTTTCTGGAATGAGATGATACTAACTGAACTTGGTCTGGAGCATAGCTCACGGATTTTTTTTCTTATTTTTAAAAATTGTACTCTATCTCCAGGACTACATATTTAACTTTGATTTGTCATGGGGCTGCTTTATATTCATGCCTTCAGTCTGAGTGGAGCATAAGGGAAATTAAGCTGGAAGAGGACTGAAAGCAGCCAGGCATAGGTCTCATCCTGTCATTACTGTGAAGAAGTCTGTCCTTTGAATTGATTTGGAGTGACAGTGGGACAGGGAGGCACTGGCAGAAGCTGTATGTCTCTTGCAAGCTTTTGTTCACACGTGGCCAATAGCCTCATTTGAGTGAATTTTGTGTGCTTTCTAGATGAAATGTTATCACATACGTTTCAGTAAAGTTTAGTGGTCCCTGTTAAGACTTAACTGTACTAAGGGGTTCTTAGGGCCCTTTTCTCTGTCTGCTCACACTTTTTTATTTTTAAAGTATTTGCTGTATTTGGAGGGGAATCAGTTTGGGCCAAGGGCACTTAGAGGATGTGAGGTTTGATTGCTTTCAGCCTGCTAATCTTCATGATCCGAACTGTGCACTCAGGCAGAAGAAAAATTATGCTGTCTACAGAGGAAGATAGACTTTCTGTTAAGTATTTTCCTTTCCTAGGAAGAGAGGAGGCCTTCAAATTCATCTTTTAGAAAGATAAACTTGTATGGGGGCAGGTGCAGACAAGCATCAGGGATCATGATTTCCTTCCGAAGGATGCTTGGCTCATGCTTTGCCCAATCCAGCAAAGAGAAAACTGGTGGATACTGCTCATGTAGTGGAAAACAAAAGTGATGTAGAACAGCTTCTGAAGCTGAAGGGTAGTTTGTAATGGGAACAAATGGATAGGGAAGGAGTATCATGAATAAATAAAAGTTGGAAGTGAAAGGTTTTCTAAAATTAAAAGCACTGGGAGTCTGGGTGCTCCTGCAATCAGTTAGAATGATGCAATCGAAACAGGGAAGGATTATTTTGAAGCTGAGAATATGAGAGAAGGCGGAGAGCTAGAATCCCAGACTTGCACCAGGAGGAGCCCAGGTGAAAGATGCCTGCTGAGGTTCTCGATGAGCAAGGAAGGTGGGGATTTTTTGTGGGTTTGGCTTTTTTTTTTTTAATTCCCCCTCCCCCCATCAGTAACGTTATCAACTCCAGAGTGTTAGAGATGGATCAGATCATGTTGGTCCATTACCACACTAAATGTGATTCATTTAGTGTGGTAAATACCATTGTAGGGTTTTCTACAGTATAAGGCCTGTAAAAACTCATAGCTGCTATTGTATTACATATAGGTTATTTGCTTCCTGCATCAGTGATTGAGAACCTGTTAGTGTTAATAGGGTAGCCACTTCAAAAAGACTGATGCCACTCCCTCCTGTCAGTCAGGGATCACTTTTCCACTGAAGGAAGACAGTAAATGTCTTCAGTAAAATTCAGGGGCTGGCTAACAAATTGCAGTTTAGAATACATTACAGATGATGAATGTGATCTCCTTAAAGGGAAATCTGTTCGTTTGACTTAGTGCTCTTACGATTAATTGCTTGCCAGATTAAATTGCTCCATAAAATGCATGCTACTTTATTCGATCTCTTCATGATGAGATTAGCTAGGCCATGCTGGTTCTTTGTATGTTAATTACAGTGGTATTTTCTTCTTCAGTTTAATTATTAAATTGTTTAGCACAGCATGCTTTCTCCTAGCCTCAGGAAAGTTGGCTGTATTTTTCTTTTGACCACCATTTTATAATCATACTGCCCTTTTTCCAGAAATATTCTGGGTTCCTTTATGGAAGTATCACACACTGTAGAGGATACATCCTGAGCTTTTTCTGTGTTTTCTTTGGTGTGCTGCTAAACACAGAAGTGGTGCTAATCTTGCACAGGTTCATTGTGTGACAGTCTAGGATGAGGAATGAGGAATATCTGAACTGAAGCTGTGGACGCAAATTTCTAGGGTTGCTACACAAACAGGAATTTATCCAGATAAACTAAGCTTTCTGCTTCTGTTGAGAAGTGTAAAGCTCACTGAGTGGCCAGGATGTTTGCTTTTTGTCTCACCTGGAAAATCAATACTACAGCAGTTCAGTATTCTCTGTGCTGTTGATGAAGGACCATGTATGCTTTCCTTGTTCTTGGAGGACTTCTCTGTACTCAGTGACCATAACCAAGACACATTTTTTGCTGAAAACCTGGAAAATGGAAACACAGGAAGTTGAACAGGACTGGAATTGTGGTGGCAGCCTACAATTACTGAAGGAGGCTAGCAGTAACAAATTTAAGGAAAATTTAGGAAAAAATGGATTTAAGTTCTCATTACCAGGCTTGCCCCAGCCTTTAAGATATTAGTTCATGCTCCCTTCATCAGTCGGGGACCTGACTACATGTGCAGCTACCCCCCACATGCACACACAAAATAACCCCCTATTCTTTTGCAGTGCTAAGACTGGGACCTAATGCACATGACCTAATGTTCCCATAGCAGCATTAAAGAGGCTCTGTTGAAAAACTGTTGGTTTTCTTTATTTTTTAATTTTTTAAATGTTTATTCTGCTATACCACTCTAGATGAAATATGTAATACGCATCAACTAAACTGTTAGTTGTGTTGTTTAAAATCATTCAGATCTCTGGGTCTGAAATGGAGCTTCTCTCTTACCCGGCTGTGATAGCTTTTTTTTTAAATTTGCTTCTCAATTTAACCCTTCTTGCTCAGAAAATTGTATGTTATCTTCTATTAGAATCGATTCCCAAAGGCAAGGCAAATTTTTGTGTTTATTAACCTAGCCTTTCATTTCCCATGTATCCAGAGCTTAGAAAATTCAAAAGGGTGTAGGAGGACTAGGAAGGTTTCAGGAAGGGGCATCAAGAATAACTGAAGGCATGGAACCAGATGTGTTATGAAGAACATTTATATACATGACAAGTCTTCAGGCTGGAAGAGATGGCAGAGAATATATAAAAGAGTTAGTAAAAATTACCAAATGTCGGAGAGAAGGTGAAGGGGAGCTGTAAGAAGGGGGGTGCATCAGAAGATCAGATAAGCTCGAGCGAAAGAGATACTGCTTCATGCAACACTTAGTTAAGCTGTGGAATGTCTAAAAGGTTATGTGAATTTAAAGCAATGATTATACAAATTAATGGAACAGAATTTAATCATGGGTTACTGGATCATATAGATGTCACCTCTGCTTCACATATCATCTTGAAGTGCATGTGGCTGGAAGTAAGGGTTCTTTCTGGGCCAGTACCTTTTTGGTTTTTTCTGCTTTTATACTGTTACCTGAGCTTCAAATTCTAGACAGTTTTGAAGTAGGGACACAGAGGCCTTTGCTGCCTCAGTATGGCAACTTAAAATGTTTGCATAAATTTTACCTGTCAGCATTTTCTCAGGAATAAGTTACTTGCTTCAAAGCCTTTAGCCAAGGGTAAATCAACATGTCAGCATCCCCGTCCCACTGCTGTCAGGATGGAGGCATTGCAATTTACTAACAGTCACACATCTGGTTAGATACATGGTTTGTTAAATCTGTCACTGCTTTTAAGTTGAGAAGGCTGAATTCCCAAGTCAGGTGTCCCGTAAGGGTTCACTGGTAGGTGAAGGAGTCTCTGACCTACACTTTGACCCACACTCTCATTGTGTGCAGAAGAGGAGGCCTCCAAGCCTTTCTGTGGCTTTCTGCTGTTACTTGTGTGTGCTCAGGAAATACGGTCTGTGGTAATTTAGAAGAGGGATGTCTAAGGAAGAATATGAGCTGGTATCCTGTTTAGCAGCCTTTTGCTCTTTTCTAGGAGTGGCAGAGAAGTGTGTGATTTTCTGGAGCACTGGTGAAGAGAAGAGTAGAATGAATAACCATGGAAGATTTTTCTTCCCTCATGATTTTAGTTTAGGATTTCACTCATCTTCACTGTTCCTTTTTTCTCCAGAAAGAGCTCATGGAGAGCTGTCAGGATTGTGTACTCATAAATCTCATGAAAGTAAAACCCATGCCAGCTGAGCAAGACATGATTTTAATTAAGACTAACAGGATTTTTTGTATTTTTTTCTTCCTCACTAGCCCCAACCCAAATGTAAAAGTCTTCTAATTTCAGTAGCCTCTTGTTTGTCAGCTAAAAAAGGCTGAGTTAGATGGAGCCTTTTGAGACTTCTTTGATTAAAAAAATTGAAAGTTAAAGGCCCTGTTTTTTTTTTTTTATTTGGTTAAGGGGACAAATCCTTTTACTGCATCTGTAGAGCAAGGAATTGAATGGGAATATGGTCAGGTTTTTTTCTTTTACATGTTACTGTTCTAAAGGAAGTTCATGTTGGATAATTTATCACTCATTCCTTTTTCCGTATGGGTACTGTAGATCCCAATGCACTGCTCTATAAATAGATGTATAAAAGGTTCTTTTGCTGACACCTCTGAAGACAACTTTTCGATTTCACTAAATCCAAAGGAAAAAACCTATTGTGAATTCTCAGTGCACAAGTTAGATGACTTAGGAAAAGAAGGGGATCAGAATAATCTGACCTCTGCTGTAAGTGCCTCAAATAATGATCTGTTCTTTGTGATGAGTGTTTATCTATGAAGACCAGCCAAGGTGAATTAAAGGAGCATTACCTGAAAACAGGCACATGTGAAGCCATGTATCTTAATGTTGGCCCAGGTGTGGACTACCTGTGTATGGAGGCGGGGAGGATCTTTCCCTTGCTGAGGAACTAGGACTTTGTGGCTCCAGCTGATTCTCCTGCCCAGTACTGGTCTCACAGGCCAGTTCTGCATCCCTGCCTGTGCTCCCTACAGTAAGCACCGACACAACGGAGGCTGAGAAGGGTCTTCCTTTGGAGCACAGTGCTGACCTGACTGAGTGCCAGGCTGAATCTGCCTCCCAGCCGTTTCTTCCCCAGTCCGTGGTACTTCTGACAGGGAAAGCCACCTGTGTTACAGCCTTTTTATCTTAGCTTGGGGAGACAAATGAAGCTATCATGATGTTTGTGGACCAATGCTGTGAAGCAGTTCAAGCTGCCTACTGCATACAAACCTAGTCCTGACTGTTTAGGCTCTGAACGACGCAGGTACAGTTCTCCTGGAAAGGCTGGGTGCTGAAGATGTCTCTAATTCCTGACTTTCTAAACAAACCTTTCCTTCTGTGTTACCAGTTATTCAGCTGAAAGAGTTTGCTTGGTGTGGAACGATGCTGCTGTGGAACCCTACTAAGACCCCATCTGCTAAGAGCTTGTATTGATTTGTGTCTTAGTTTATAAAAGCCTTCAATTCACCTTGTGTAAATGCCATAAATAATGCAGAAGTGCTAGATGAAATGTGCTGTGGGAACATCCCAGAAATCATTTTGGTCTGGGTTGAACAGAGCTAATCTAATCATGGTTAGGAGTTTCTCAATAGCTGTGAAGCAAAAAGTGTATTGTCTTATTCTAGCTTAATGTATTAGTCAATACACAGGGGCAGGAAGGTAGGTATTTGAGAGTGGTAATCAACTTTAATGAAAACAAGAGTTTTTAATGTTAAAATATTACAAAACTTCAGATGAAACTATTTGTAGATTATATATGTACACACACAGTGTAAGTATAGTCAAGTCCAGTCCTGCGCCTGTGATTTATCTGCATAATCCTCATATTTGTATGCCTCTTTGTCACCAGGACTGCAGTGCTTCAGAAGCTATATGTATATTTACTAAATAAATCATTTTACCCACTCATAGCAAACAGCCACTTCGTGCCAGCAACATTGCAGAATGCATTTTAGTATATAAGGGACATTGATGAATAATTTGTCCTTTAGAAATTCCATGGGCTTTAGGGCACCAAAATGTATTTCAGGTTGGACTGGGTCCAGATGTGTATGAGGATTCCTTGGCAGCCTTGTAGAAAGCATCTGGGAGTTTTAGAGGTGACCTCTTTTTAGAAATTTAATTGGTTTTTTGTTCTATTCCATTATGTGTAAAGAAAGCAAAAAGGTAAAGGGATGTGGTATTTGTTAGATTGTTCAGTTAGGAATATCCATCATATCAAGGCAGATTTTTCTTCAGAGTGGTCTGTGGTCGTGGCATCTTGAGTTCTCTGCATTGAAGAGATCATCTGATGGAAAGTGGTTCCTGTAGAGGAAAGAGAATGTATTTGTATGCTCATAAATTGATTCTAATCAATGTTTCCCTGGCAGTTACCACAATTGCAAGATAAAGAAAGAATGTGTCTACATGCTATTTATTAGCATTGTTAATTGAGAGGAAACATGGATGCAGCCCATTGTCAGAGCTGAGACTTGTCTTCCTGTCACTTTTCTGCACTTGATGGCCCCAAAACTGCTGATGTGATCAAATAGGACAGTGCAGACAACAGCGACACGACAAGTCCAGAACACTCTAATTCTGCTTCAAATTGTTTACCATCAAGCACTTTGTATTGGCTAAAGCAGACAAACCACACAAACAGTTGTCCATTGGCAAAGAGTGTTTAGGAATTTGGGGTCATATGTCAGCATTCATTACTGAAAGGACCTCCACGAACTTAGAGAGCCTAGAGGAACTTGGAGAGCTCTTGAATGTCAGCACAGGGCAAGACGTCAGAACTCCGTGAGATTGCTGCTGGTGAGACTTGGCTTGATGTTGGTTCCCCAGGTATTATTTGCTGACAATTATAGCTCAGCTGCTCAACTGGAAAACTCACAACAGTAGAGAGAAGTATTTTAAGAGCCTTTGTGTGTCAGCTTTATAGCAGAGATTACTGAGGTCCTGTGGACATGTGAAACTCATAGTGTTTCCTTTGGAGCTAGCAGTGAGCATCAGTGACAATGGTGGAGTTTCTAAGAGTGAGTGATGTGGCAAAGCTCTTGTTGTGGAGCATCCCTAGAAGATAAGAATGTTGAGGGTGCCTTTCTTAGGTGAAAAGCATAAAAATAGTGCTACATTGTAAGTTTTTCAGTGATCAGAAGGGACATAAGAATTTCTGATGAATGTTGCAAGTTACTGGAAGACTGGCAGAAGGTTAAATCATGAAGTAGATGAAGCATGTGATCTGAATTGCTTTTTAACCTGTCAGGCAGTGCAGTTCTTGAAAAAGCAAGTGCCAGTTTGCAAAAAGGGGCTGTATCTTGAAAAGCAGTGTTTCAAGATGCATTGACTGACAGCTTTACTCTAGGTGTCTTGTGAAATGTTCAGCTAAAAAGATTTATTTAACCCTAGAAATATTAACAAAAGACAGAAAGTGATTTTATGATGGTATATATTTTGCAATTTTTTCTGGTGTCTGTTTCAAAAAGGGTATTGAAAAATAGGAGAAAGGACAGAGAAGCATCAGTTAGGAGAGACTAGTGAGAATGCTTTCAAGATTTCAGTATCATAATCTCTTTAAAACAAAACCTGTGGTATGCTCTTTAGAGTGTTCAAGCATCTTTGACAAGATAAAATACCAAAACAGAAAAGGAATGTAAGGCTAGACGCTGAAACCAAATTGCAGCTGCAAATTACATACCCATTTCTTAATAGGTAATTAACCACTGTAGTAAATGACTGAAAGAACAGGTTTTCTTCTCCTGTTCCTATCTGGATAGAATACCTTAGTGAAAGGTGCTCTCGCTAGCTACTGACATGAGAGTAATGGTTTAAGGGTAATGTTGAAAAATGTGATATACAGAAGTTCAGATAAGCTGATCTACTAACTTGCAGTGCCATGAATCAGGTAGATTGGATCAAAGATACCATTTTGCATTTAAAACTTAACAAATTCACTCTGGATTCTTGTGCTTTCAGCTTTTATCTTTGCAATGAGAGATTTCTCCTCCAGTACATCAGTCACAGACATACTGAAATTTATCCATGGAGCAGTTAAACAGAAGGGCAGCCCTGAGAATTATTTTGAGACATTTTTGCTCTTAAGACCACAAGACAGAGGTAGGATTCAAGGAGATGTCAGTAGGCCTCAAGCTTTTCATTTTTCTGCAGTTTGCAGTCACCATGATGGCTGTGCTGAGAGTAGGGGCCAGGATGGAGGACTTGTGCTGCAAGGAAGTGTGGAGAAATTATTCACTAGCTTAACCTTCAAGCAAAAATATTACATCTGTAATTTAAATTTTCAGCAGTACATGTTTCAGTTTTTTTAGGGGAGCAGGGATTTTTCCCATTGTGTTTCAAAATGGAAAGAGTTTTGTACTCAGTTGTAATAGCAAAAGAAAGCTAGAGTGCTTCAGAGAGGCCTTAAAAAATAAGATTTTACTGAATGAGTTTTGCTCGGTTTTCCATGTTTAGTCTTGGAATTAATGGACAGGAGCAGTAATCATGCTAGGAATTGTCCTCAAACCCAAAGAAAGGTAAAGTATGCTGATTATTTCAGCAAAGTCTCTCTTTTTTTAAAAGTGCGTACATATAGAATAAGCTTAAGTGTTGGTGTTCTTGAACACTGATCCTGAGGATGCCACGACACCCCTTGGCACAAGAGGACTGTTTATCAACTTCAGGGTCTGCAGCCTGGCACCTGGAAGAGGCCCCCTGTATCCATGTATCCAGGCACTCTGCAATTGGAATAGGACAATTCCAATTCTGGCAGTCTATAGCAATGCTTTATGTGTAAAGGTTGGGCAGGAACTGAATCTTAATGGTGCCCACCACCAGGAGAAAGGAAACTGCTGAACTGTGCTGCAGTGAATTGTGGTGAATCCCAGCTCCTGCCAGAGCTGGAAGAGAACTCGACCTTTAGCAGCTGACTGCAGTTTTCCTGGAATGGTTAAAAATACTTAAAAGTGATGGTGTGATTTATGATACGTTAAAAACCATTAAAGGAAACAGGAAAAGCAGTCAATGTTTCATGCAGATCTATTGCTGGGTCATGAAGAGCTGCTCTGAGGGAAGGTGTAAAAAAGCCCCGGACAACCTGTTTTGGAGCTTTTAGTAGCTGCCCCAGCATGTAACTGCAGAGAATCTGCAAGGGCTGTGGGTCTGTCCTTGCTCTTTTCATGCCACCTCCTGATTCTGCCTGCTGAATAATGGCAGAGTGGTTTTGAGGCACCAAATCAAACACTCGGGTTTGCCATTGCTATTCAGGAGGTTAAGCACTCTGTTTACTCCTGCTCTCCTGTGCCACTTGCATTGAGGCAAGAGGTTCTTTGTTTGCTGGCACTCTGTGTTCATCACTATGCAGAATGAAGCCTTAGCAGTTGCCTGAATATTAATTTTTCAGGCTTTCTGAGAACAGTGGAAAGTAAAGGTTGGGGAAAATATATTGGCTTCTATTAAGGCAGAATGATGAACACGCTGAGCAGTGAACAGGCATCCCAGCTTGTAATACACCCCAAACTTGGGCCTGCTACCAGCACCTCTGGCCTCCTGCCAGGACCCTGGCAGTGACTTGTAGAGAGCAGTTGTACATCTCCTCTGAATGCAGGGATGTTGTGTCTGAAGGCTTAGACATCCATAGATCTTGAGATGAGCATCCTGCTCCATGGCAAGAGGAGTCCTGCTAGAAAGGGAAGTGAACCATTAGTCCTTGCTAGGTCTGTTTTGTGTATATGTGCAGTGTGCAAGGAAATATTCTGTGCTGGAGCCAGTGGGTTTGTTTTAGAGATTGCTTGGAAAGGACTTGGATGTAATCATTTTCCGGTGTACATCTGAAATCAAAACATTTCTCAATATTTGCCAATTCTGATTCTGAAATATCACCTCATTTTTTTAAATAGCTGGATGCTTTCAACATGCAAGTTTGTCACTTATCCCAAACCTTGTATTTCAAAATTGAACTGAAATCTTGAATTTTGTCCAAAGTTTTGAATCAACTCAAGTTAAGGACAAATATGGATGGGGAAAAAAAACCCTTCTAAATTTTGTTCACCTTTCTTGTTGAATTATTATGCAGCTTGTCTGTGAATCCAAATACAGTTCTGCCCTTTGGATAGCATTCATGTTTTTGTTCTATTTGTTTGGGTTGATATCCTTTTTTGCTTTCCACATTTAATTTTTTTTCTAGAAAGAGGTTTATGCAGCTTTAGCTTTCTTGAATGATGAGCACGGTGCCAAGCCTTGGCTCTTGCAAACTGCTAAGCGCTGTTGCTCGTTAGCATCAAATGCCACAGCCCGTATCACTTTGCTCGGTTGCTCAGCGAGCACATGCTGGCTGTTGTATTGGGTTTATGTGGCAAGGGTTTGGTAGTGGGGGGCTACAGGGGTGGCTTCTGTGAGAAGCTGTCAGAAACTTCCTCTGTGTCCCATGGAGCCAGTGCCAGCCAGATCCAAGGTGGATCCACTGCTGGCCAAGGCTGAGCCCATCAGGGACAGTGGTAGTGTTTCTGAAATAACTTAAGAAGGGAAAAAGTTGCTGCACAACACCAGCAGCATCTGGAGAGAGGAACAGCTCAGACACACAGGTCGGTGAAGAAGGAGAGGGAGGAGGTGTTCCAGGTGCCCGAGCTGAGATTCCTCTGCAGCATGTGGGGAAGAGCATGGTGAGGCAGCTGTGCTCCTGCAGTTCATGGAGGTCCATGGTGGAACAGAGATCCACCTGCAGTTTGTGTAGGATCCCATACTGGAGCAGGTGGAAGCCCAAGGGAGGCTATGACCCCAGGGGAAGCCCTCTCTGGAGCAGACTACTGGAAGGACCTGTGGTGCCATGGAGAGAGGAGCCCATGCTGGAGCAGGCTTGTTGGCAGGAACCGTGGTCCTACAGAAGGGACCCATGCTGGAGCTGTCTGTTCCTGAAGGCCTGCACCCTGTGAAGGGACCCACATCGGTGCAGTTTGTGAAGAACTGCAGCCTGTGGGAAGGACTCATGTTGGAGAAGTTCCTGGAGAACTGTCTCCCATTGGATGGACCCCACACTGGAGCAGGGGAAGAGTGTGAGGAGTCTCATTACCTTCTCTGATTTGGTTGGCAGTGAATTAAACTAACTTCCCCAAGCTGAGTCTGTTTTGCCAATGTTGGTAACTGGTAAGTAATCTCTCCCTGTCCTTATATCAACCCATAACCTTTTCATTATATGTTCTTTCCCCTGTTCAGCTGAGAAAGGGGGAGGATAGAGTGGCTTTCGTGGGCATCTGACATACAGCCATGGCTAACCCACCCTGGCTGTTAAAGCAGCAGTTAATCCCTTTGATACTCAATGGGTTCTGTAATGATCTGATCTGTTATTTAAAATAATAATCAAAGTTCTCTAATGACTTGCATGATTTAATTCCTTTAGGAGTCTTGCAACAGATGAGAAAATTTTGCCGTGCAAGCTAACTTACATTAGCTGGAGAGCTGCTGGCAAAGAATGCTTTTTAAATACAGTCAAGAAAAGGATGTCTTAAGCAAGAGCAGTGTGGGTGAAGGGAAAACAGGGTTTGGTAGGTGAACAGTGAGCAGCCTGATTGCTTTCTGTTGCTCTAACACGGTTTTCGCTGCAAGTTTGACTAAAGTTTTTGGAGCGAGATATTTACAGGATTTTACCTGGCAGTAAATGCTGTATCAGTCAGGCTAGAGCAGTGTTGGATCTGGGTTAAGTTGTCAGAAATTTCTAAGTGTGTGCCTATCAATAGTAAGTAATTATGCATATGCTCAGGAGGAATGCTAGCCAAGGGAAAGAAGGCATGCAAATTTTTTTCCTCCCTAAATGTGGTGGAATCTGCAGTATCACAAAAGCATGCAGTAATCATTGACAGTTTAAAACTTTGTAATAGTGACCTGTATATGTTCTGAATGCCTTTTAAAAAAGATATGCCTGTTCCTCCATGTTTTCAAAAATGCTTAAATTGGGCAGCTTTCCCTTCATGGCGTAGGACAGCACTCCTATCAAATGTGTCTAGTGCTGGGCTGATTTTGCTAATGCTGGTTCACAAGCAACACCAGGAAAAAGATTCTGGCCCCTTGCCTGCAGATGGAAGAGTGGTTAGGTGGGACAGGAGTAGGAATCAGCCTGCTGCAGTGGGTGGACCACCAGGGAAGTGTTGCCTTCAGTCTTTAAATGGAAGAGCTAAAAGAAACTGAGGAAAAATCAAATAGCTGACAAGTAGTCAACACTGCATTTTTGACAATGCGAAATGACAAGTCAGGATTTCAACAGCCTTTTAGTGCTTAGATTTTGTTGTTCACTAGAGCAATTCTGAATCAAATAGAGCTTAGAGAAATGAATGCAACCGAGTGTGGTGACTTCCTTTTTGGTATTAATTATTTCTCAAATAACTGCAACACATGTGGCTTTTGTCATCAAGTCTGCTTTTTTTTTCCTTGCATTTTCACTTGATTATGGATAACATTTATTTGTGTGGGGCCAGTTGTGGTTGCTGAATTGGGAAGTTGTGTGGTCTTCCCCAACTGCTGAGTGTCTACAAACCTTTTCAGCAACAACTGAATACAGGGATGCTTTGTGTTTCAAAAAGAAAAAGAAAGGGGGCATAGAACACAGACTGTATTGCACAACTCAGAGGTTAGCCCAAGGTCTTGAATGTTGAATTAGAACTGTTGGTGTAAGAATTGTGCAGCTTAAGCTTCCCAAAGAAACTGGCTTGAGCTATCCAAAGGTACTGCCCTGGTTAGAACTAATATACCTCTCTGCTGTGTAGTCATGTATTAGCAGTTATAAGGAAAAAGCAGAGGCAAACCTTTAACTCTCCTTCCATAGAGAAAAGTCCAGGGCTCCTTTCTTACATCTTGCAGATCCTCTGCCTGTTATGTCACATGTAACTGATTAAAACTCATGTGGCCTTTTTTTGCATTATGTTTTTGTAAGAACATTGAAAAACACTTAAATTCTAAAGCACGAAAGACATATCAGTAACAGAACACTGTAGGAGTTGGGCTTTTTGTTTGACTTGATGGATGGGAAAACATCAGCATTTAACTTTGAAATGTTTGGTGTGCTGCTGTTTCTAAGATTGGAGGACGATACTTCACTTTTGAAATAGAAAATGCACTTCACTGGCCTTGCTTTTGCTAACGCCCATACAAAGAACAGAGCAGAAAAAAGCGTACATCTAAATTAAAAACCCGAAGCTTTGAGGGAGAGGTGAGCATGTGGAGGTATGTCAGGGATGATGGTGAGTGATTTGAAAAGAAATAAATGTCTCTTCTTCTGTGACATGGGTAAGTCTGTTCCCAGAGATCTGCACTTCGATGGCTGATTCAGCTGAATGAGTTTTGTCAACATCTGTCCGAAATTTTTTGCAGGATAAGGATGTGTAAAATGAAAGCAAAACCGGGAAAACTCCAACACCATTGAAGTGATTCTGGAAACCCTTAGTGAGGCAGGTGATGGAAAAAAAGTTGCCGCTTGTCCTCTGGGCTGTGATAAGTTGACCCCCAATCCTCCTTTTGTCCAGTAAACTGGGAGTGTGTGGGCACAGGCGAGTTTATCTGTGGCATTTCACTCTGCAGTCACAATGGATTTACTGCATGCTTGTTGTCAGTAACTTAGCCGATAACTTGATCAATAAATCACTTGCTTCTGATCATCACCTCTTCGTGAGAGTAGAGGTCTCAGTAGTGTATTTGTGAGATGTGTGGATATTGGGATGGAGGGAGCTTGGCTTTCAGGGAGATGGGTCAGGTTAAGGCAATTAAATGGGAAAGAAGATGGGTACATGAGTGTGAAATACAGCAAAGGAGATAAGATGAAGCTCTCCACTGGTCCATAAACCCGGCCCCTGTCTCAGGAAAACAGAATCTTAATCAACTGCAGGTCCTCCAGCCTTTCAGACATGAAATAAATATCTAAAAAGAGTACCATTCATTCAGCTGTAATGCTGTTTGGCTCTAGCTTTCCTTGGCATTGAAAACCAACTTCACCTTGTCCCAGGTGATGTGTGCTGTCATCTTTACTGAGGATGTAATATTCACTTGGGCTGTGTCTGGGGGTGTCATGCTTCAGTCTCAGTCCTGGATTTTGGAAGGACCTGAATTCCACTAGGCGTTTTTCAACAAATGTGATTGGCACCTGTCTGACAATAAAACATTGTGAGGTTTGCAGCATCTTGTGTTTTCAGAGGATTGGACTGTAAATAATGGGTTTTGGTTGGCATGGTAGTTGGTAGTGTCTCAAAGGCTGATATTGTGAACTCTGATTTACTTGGCTGTGCAGGTACAGCCATAGCTGACACTTGGTGTAATTAAGTTAATTAAATACCGTTGTGGGACTCGTCTTAATTTCCTTTGCAAAGTAGGTTTGACTGTAGCTGATTCTTGCTTAGACAATGTTCCTTCCCCTCCTCTCTCTGTAATTTAATATCCAGCTACTTCACAACTCGATTGCAGTGTTCTAACTCTTTACTCACTCAATACAGACAAATGCTGATGCTTCAGTGCCTTCCCTTCCCTCTGGGACTTCTGTTGCAGGCACAGGTTTTACCCTGAGCCAGTAAAATAAGGTTGTGCTCCATGACCTAAAGAGAGAGGTTTGTCTTGCTGCCACAGCCTGCAAACAGGGTGGTCAGGGCCTCATGCAATATCTGCTGGCTCACACCTGACAAAATGAGGTAATAAGAGTAGTTTCCAGTGCACTCTAGATAATACAGGCTTGATGGCAAGTTTTCACTAAGTTAATTAAACTAGCAGCCTACTCAGGGCCTTTCTCAGAGAGCTTTAAAAGGTCCCAGTGGGATGGCTTATAAACTTCATAAGTTTCACTCTTAGCTTGATGTGTTTGGAACTGGTGTGTGCATCCATACAGTGTTCTGTGCTAGATGTGGCCTCCAGTAATCCAGGCTTTCCTCAAAGTTAAACATCCTGTGATTAAATGCTAATGAAGATACTAAAAGTAATTTTAAAAACTTCAGGTTCTGATTCTCTTCGAGGTTTTGCGATGTGTCTTGTGTCTCAGGAGGCTTAGATGGTATCCCATAACCTGAATTATGAAGCAGTGGGTAGATGGTGACCCACTTATAGCACGTGCAAAGAACAAATATTTGCCATAATGCTTTAGTTCAAGTCCTAACCAGAGAAGGTGGCTGTGCAAACATGTATGGTAAACTACTGTCAAATGTGCTTTTTTTCCCTTCTTGTTTTTTTTTTTCTCCTCACCTTCTTGATTAATTCTTTCTTCATACATTACTGTTTGTTTTAGAGAGCAGGTTGCATTGTACATGGGAGTTAAAAGCTGGTGTAGCTGAAGGGCTGTATTTGGTGTTAAGGCAGTGCTCTGTAACCCATTTCACTGCTCTGTACCACCTGTCTGCAAGAGACTATCACTCTTCATCACAGAGTGCTTGGATACTGAAAGAACCACAGCCTTCTTAGCCTGTGGAGTGTATTTGTTTGGTACACCTGAAGAATTTTGGACAAAGGAATGTATATGAGGTAAGAGAACTCGGAAATAGGTGCTGCAGAAAAGGTTGTTAAGGCTCTGAAGAACTTACTTTCATATTAATATTGCTTGTTATGGCTCTGTGCAGATACTAAGCCAGGACCACAGCCCTAGGGCAGTAGGTGCTTTTTAAAAGCATATATTAAGGAAGTTTCAAAGAAGGACCTCTTGTTTTAAAATTGGCTGAATCTTCAAAATTGGTAACACAGATGTGGAAGAAGCATAGACGTATTGCCTAAAATCCCATATGCTGACGTATATCGTGGTTGGCTCTCACACCTTGGACATGCTAGACTGGGCTGGCAGCCCGAGCCCAGAGGGCAGGCTGCCTATCTGTGATGTTTCTCTGTTCCATCACACAGCTCCAGCTCTGTTGGAGGTGAGCAGGTACAGTTAGCTGCTGCTCTCTGGAACTGAGGTGTAATGAAGGGTTGGCTTTTTAATGTTTTTACTTTGTAAGAGTAAACTCTTGCCAGACTCTCACCACTGCTAGCCGGCTGTTTTAGAGCAATGAAATGTGCCGTAAAATATGTCATTTGATCTCTCATACATTATATGTTTGAGATGAGAAATGTATTTGTTATCAAGTGATAGCTTTGTTGTAGAAGAGTCAATTACAGATCAGGAGATGAGCAGGAACACAGATCAGGCTGGTGCCCCGTGCTTCAACAGATATTGTCACTCTCAGTGCCTAGGTAATATTTTCTACTTTGTCATTCATACCACTTAAACTTTCAGTGCCACTGGTTATGGATACTAAGAATTCTGATGCTTACTTATTGAGAAAAGGGAAGAGAAATGCTTCTAGATTGGTTTCCAGTGATGCACTGGCTGCATGGAAATAGGTGAGTGGATAAATTCCCTAAGTTGTAGTCTCAAGTGAGGTTGTGCAGCTGTTTTGAAAGATGAGTTAACTGCTCACCCATGAGAACTTCCTTAGTTAAGAAGACAAATAGAAGTTAAGAGAGGTATTTGATTTGCTTGACCTAAATTTGTAGACATGGACTGTAAAAAGAGAAAATCAGCATATCCTGCAAGCTGTGGTGATAGCAGGTTAGTATCCAGCAAACAGCGAAGTGTCAAGATGCACTGCGTAGCTGCCTGGTCGTTCAGAAAGCACATCCTCTGCTTCTGCCCTTGCACAACGGAGCTTGATAAAACCATGTCGAGAAACGTGAGAAGCTCAGTTGCTGTGTGTGCACTCTTTTGTGCCCTCCTTATTAAATAAATAGACCATGTATCTCCCTGTGCCATGGAGCCTGTCATCGCGATCAATAGGTTTCAGGATGGCAGAATTGAACAGGTGTAGCAGTTGCTTCTCCTGTGAAATTGCTGCAGTGCTGACTCGGATATTTTCAGTGAGCTATAAAGCAAGTGCTTTTGACTAAAATATCCTTTTGTCTTGGATTCTTCCCTGCAGTTTATTATTGTGTCTGGAAGATGCCTCCCACTGTGAGTTGTGGACTTTCAGCTTAATGTCAGTACTCATTAAATTGTAGGAGCAAAAGAAATTTAACAGACTGGAGTTAAACCACAATAGAAGGAAGAATTTGGTGCGCAGTTCCAGGCAGCTTGCTTGCTTTTAATTGGTGCAGACAGCTTAGGTATGATAGGTATGTGTACTTTATAGCAATGCTTTGTGGATGTGTGTTAAAATAATCTAAACCCTCTCACCTCCTGCCAGGTGGGGTTGTACATATGGAGCAACTCCATCTAATTGTTGCAGGCATGGAACAGATGGGGTTTTATTGTCTGGAGTGCTGGGAGTGCCTATGAGAGCAGTGTCAGCAGGATCCTTGCCCCAAACAGCACTTGCTGAGACACAGCTTGCTGCAGGAAGATTGGCTTGGAAGCTTTACACAAGTCTCCAGCAACCATGGCGGTGATGGCATGTATGGGAGAAAAGGAGAGAGGGTTTGTGTTTATTTTGTTCTCTGTATTGTGTGTAATTTACTTGCTGCCTTGTGCTTGAGCAGTTTCCAACATACCGCATAGTAGAACACTGAGCTCTTACCACCTTGTTGGTTTAAAACACTTTGTGGAAGTGATTGCTCTTATTTCCATTTCATAAAGGAGAAACTAAGGTGTATGAGAGGGACAGGGAACTGATGTAGCAAATCACAGAGAAACTGGTTACTTTATTGATTCCTGTTCCTGAACAATAACTACTTTATCTCAGGCCTCCTTTTTGTGGTAAAGCAGCTTTATGGAGTGTGATGAAAGACAACTATGCCCTTTCCTGCTTGCCTGTTCCTAGTCTTCATCATGGATGAAGCTTAGTGCATTCTGGAGTATTTGTCCATCTCAGATAGTGTCAGTTTTCATTGCAGAGGGCAAGTGAACTGGCTGCCTTTGCTGTGCATTCAGTTTTACTCAGTGAAGAGTGAGATGCATTCCCTGCTGCCCAGTGCACTGCGCTGGTGCGAGCAGATGAGAAGATGAATGTCTGCAGTGAGTGTAAGGTCACCCTCAATTTCCTGTGAAGGGGTAAATACCAGCCAAGAGCTGCTGCTTTTTTGTTCCACTCTAACAGAATGTAGGAAGAAGTGAACTTGTGGTGTTGCTTTTATTGTACAAGAAATATTTGGGAATCCACAAAAATACTTTGTCAGGCACTGCATGCTGGACCTGTGAAGTAGGTGCAAAGGCCAGGTTCATGCAGGGAATGGTGGCTCAGCATTCCCATCTCTATAATAAGCTTTGCAGCCTTTCTGTTCTTCCCTTAGCCTACTTTCAGCACCTCCACAGTGCTTCATTTTGCTGCTCAGGACAAGAGGACAGTGTTGTCTTATGGGACTCTGGAAATGTAGCTGCTGTCAGGCAAGAGTGGGTATTAGACAGCTCATCTGCAATAACTTGATGGGGAGAGTCTGGAGGTCAGAGAAAACATGCTGAAGAAATGCTGCCTGCCTGAGCATAGTGATTTTGCTTTCCCTGCACATTGGACCCAGACCAGCTCACTGGGAGGTTAAGGAGGGTGAGGTACCTTCCTTGCCATGGTGGGTCACCTGGGCTGGAAGATCCTGTGAATTGTGGGACCTGGGAGTCCTGGGAATTCGCGTTGCTGGTGTGTTTCACTTCTCACATCTAATGTTACAACTACTGGCAAATTAAATTAATTAAATTATTTAAATTAATTAATTAAACCTTTTCTTTCCATACATGCCATACTGGTTTTCATAGGAGCCCTTTCCTGTCAGCAGACTTTGTGTATTCAGAAGTTGTTTTACTCTGGGCCCCTCTGCAGGGCAGCACTGGTTGTTTCTGTTTATCGAGGAGTAACTGTAGGCAATTTTTAAAGACAGTAAACCCAAGTTTTTAAATGTTACTGTCTGGAGAGCTACTGCAGTCACTGCAGAAGCAAGTTCTGTTGCAGTGAACACAGTAAAGGGGAGGGGAATGCAACTTACCTGTGGGGATTCCTTCTCTCACCATAGCTCTAGGTGAGAGCCACAGTGGGATGTCCTTATTTGTGGAATAAAAAACGCAGTAGGGCCCACATGGAGATTCTTCCGGTTCTTACCTTCCAGCATGTGTGTTTCTGAGGGAGAAAGGGCAAATAACAGTCACTTCAGGACTGGCTAATTTTTGCAGCCTCAAGAACAGCCAAAGTAGAAACTTTCCATCAGCTGGAGCTTTGCAGTTTGCAGAGGACAAACTGCTCTGGGATCAGTTGCTTTTTCTCTGATCCTCGCTGTTCTGCAGTTTTTCACCTCTGTTTTTCTTGATCCTGTCTGCCCTTCAGTCTCCTCTTTCCTATTTCTCTACTTCTTCCTTCAGTATTCTTTCTGTGTTTTTTCTACCTGTGGTTTATCTCAAACGGAAGTCTTTCATGACGCTCAGTGAGTAGCAGCACTGTTACGGATTCTGTTGCCAGTGTGCTTTTCTGTGCTTTCCCCGTTCTCTTGCATTTGAGATCCTTAGCCCCTGGGACAGAGGCTTTCCACCACTCTGGCTTAGTACAATACCTGTTACAGTGGGACACGCTTTTACTGTCAAATAACATGATTAATACAGCTAGTACAAATAAATAATCCATCTGCACTTCAAGGTTTCTAAATAAGGGTGATTTTTCCTGCAATCATTCCCTTCTTCATGAAGAATGAAATGTATGCAGTAAGTGCAAACATTGTCCAGGTTGTTCATCCTGAGAAATATGCAGGTTCATTTATATGTGTCTCTACATGCTTCTGGCATCGTGGTGCATAGGTAGCTTGAAGAGCTGCATGAAGAAGTGATGTGAGATGTGTGTTTTTTGGAGACCACTGGTATGGCTCGTGTATTTACTGGAAGATCAAGATCTCTCCCCAGGAGACTGAGGAGTAGAGAATGTGGAGATGGCTTGTGATCTGCCTTAGAGCACTAAGCGTTAACCTCAAGACAAGACACTGGGAGTGAGTTTTTAATTGCTGAGCCTTCTGCTTATTCAGCATCCTTCCTTTTTCCTGTGACAGTCTCCTCTTGTCAGTCACTGCTGAACTGTGGTTCTGTCAGAGGAGCAGCGTTGCTGAAGTGACGTCTCTCAGTCCCTGGAGAACTGTCCCCCACAAGTGCTGTGAAATTTGTATGACAAATGGCAGCCAGCCCCACTGAGGGACTTGGCAGTGTGGAAACGTGTAAGTGCACATACTATGGAAGGCTGTGTGGGAACTGCAGCATTTTGTCTTTCACTTGATATTTCACCATTTCCTTGCTTTACAAACGTGTTGAAGATGTTCATGCTTCGTGAATACCAGACACAAGGGGTTTTTTTCCCCCCATGATCAGTATGAAGATCTCAGTAGAACACATCATCATAAATCTTTTGTAAGTGCTTTAACTGCTCCCTTCCCCCTCCCCAAAGCTACTGGCTGGTATGGCAGTAATTGAGGCAATCACAGTGTAAAAATAAATCATTGCCAAGGATCAGCTGTTATGTGCTGGGAACTAATGGTGGCAGAACCACTGGTCTCTTGTCCGTAATGGGGAGACTGTATTGCAAAGCTCTGGTCTCCCGTTGTCTCCGGGATCAAATGCCTGTGAAGAGGCATCTCTGCAAAGTGAATTCCAGCTGTTAATCAGTGAATATCCCAGGAGGCCCATAAAAACATGCCCCAGGGTCAAGATATATTCTGAGAGATGGAAGAATAGCAGAGGTGTATGAGAGTAGCTGATGCAGAAAGGTGCTGTTTGGGATGGATAGCAATGGAATTTCTCATAGCAGATGAGTGAGAAGGAGCTGCACCATGTGCAAAGCCTGGCCCTGGTGGGTATGTCAGGCAGTAAGAACCTGGCTACACAGAGGCAGGATTGAATCCAAGCTCTTCATGCTTCTCTGCCCCAGGCTGCCTGCAAGTTCAGGGAAACAGCTCTGTGGATGGTCAGGCTGGGGAGGAATTCTTCATAGTTAAAACAAATTAAACAGCTGAACTTCATCTAGTCACTGAGGAGTTGTCCATTCACCTTTAAGGAAATGAGGAAGGAGACTTGAATTCTTTTCCTTCCTTAATGTCTATTGATTCTTACTGCAGTGGCAGCTGGTTGCTGGTTTTGCTTTCACTGGGTGAATCCCAGCTGTGATTGCAGGTGCTGCTCCACTAGCTCAGATCCAAGCAGGGACTTGTGAGCGGGCGGCCCATGTTGAAGTGCTTCACAGCAATGGGTACAAATGAATGCTAAATCTGTTCCCTGGTAAATGTTGGAACCATGTGAGTGCACTGAACCCCTCTGAACTGCCAAACCTTCTGTCAAGCCAGAAGTTAGGTTGTTGTAAGTCTGTGTTCCATTTTCTTTCAATAACTTGTAGTGTGTCCTGTAGGAGTGTAAGTATGACTCCAGCCAGGCATGAAACATGCAGCTTGAAAGCCAGAGTGTTGGAGAGGCTGGGTAATGGACAGCGTGACTGTGACTCACAGGAGCTGCTTCTCTGGTCGCGCTGAAGTGGGAAGAGTCTGGGCATGTCTCTACCTGCCTGTTTGTCCTTCTCCAGAGGGAAGGGGGTTATGGGAAGCCTGGTAGAGGCACTGCTGAATTTGTTTTCTGGATGTAACTGTCAAGGCTGGTGAGAAGGCAGAAGTCCCCCTGTGCCAAGTGTGTATGGATGCTGCAGGAGAGACTGGCCCTGTGTGCTGACTGGCACCTGGTGTGTTGATGAGGTGTGGCTGGCAGTGTTGCAGTAGCACACAGTGAATGTAGCACAGCCAGGAGCGTGAGGGAGATGATTCTGTCCCTCTGCTCTGCTTTCGTGAGACCCCACCTTGGGTGCAGCGTCCTCCATCTCTGGTGTCCTCAGCACAGGAAAGACATGGAGATGTTGGAGCTAGTGCAGGGGAGACCATGGAAGTGTTAAGAGGGATGAACCCTTCCATGAAGACATGTTGAGAGAGCTGGGGAAGAGAAGGCTAGGGGTAGATGTTATTGTGGCATTTCAGTACTTAAAAGGGACTTATAAGAAAGCTGAGGAAGAACTTTTTAACAGGGCTTGTTGCAACAGGACAAGGAATAATGGTTTTAACTAGGAGAGTTGATACAGGTTATATATGAGAAATAAGTTTAAACAATGGGGTTGGTGAGGCATTGGAACAGGTTGCCCAGAGAGGTGGTGGATGACCCATCCCTCGAGACATTCAAGGTCAGGTTGGATGGGGCTCTGAGCAACCTGATCTTGTTGAAGATGTGTCTGCTCATTGCAGGGGAGTTGCACTAGATGAGCTCTAAAGGTCCCCCTACAACTGAAACAATTCTGTGAGCCTATGAATTGCAGATTCTGTTTGGGTTGGGGTTTCTTTGGGTTGGTTTTTTTTTTCTGCTCCTACTCCCCGCACCTTCCACACTGTTTATCTGTGTATTTAAAGAAGTAAGGATGCTTCTAGGCAGGTTTTTATCCACTGGCTCTGATTGGCACCACTGAATATCGTGTATTCCTAGACTGAGGCACAAGCTCTTAGCTGTGATGAGGTCTGGAGAAAGCAGCTGAAAGTCCTTCTGCAGGGGAGGTGTGGGGAGGCGGGAACCCATTAGAGTACAACAGAGAGAACTGGAGTGAATTTTCGTGCTGATGAATATGAGAGTGGAAGCCCTGACTGCTGCTGCAGTGTAATCTGGCTGAGCAAGTGTTCTCCAGGCACAGTCAGAACTCATCTGTGCTGAGCCTGACATGGCCTGTTCCCATGATGAATATTTACCTCAGCAGTGGGTCTCATGAGTAATACCCAACTAGAGCAGTTGCAAACTCTATCCCAGGGAGTCTTTACTGTCCTGCCATTTATCTTCTCAGCAGCACCTGACAGAGGGAAGGCTGAGGAAATGTTCCAGCTGCAGTTTGGTGGGGTTTTTTCCCCAATTGTTACTTTACTTTCAATTTTAGATTTCTCACATCTGCTTCTAGAACCACCTAAAAGGGAAAGGTAGTGGTGTGGATTGGTGCAGACAGTGAGAGAAATGAGGCAGAGGAGCAGGAGAGACCAGTATTTACTGCTGTGTTTGCGACACTGATGTAAGTTATCTCTAATGATCTAAACTGGGGATGAAGACTGAAGTCATTATGGTAAGAATTCAAAATGTAATGGTTGTAGAGATGGATGACTACAAGTAAGAGCCAGCTACAACATTTTAAATGGAGTGAAAAAACAAAGCAATAAACCATCAGCTTCATCATATTAGGCGACATGCCTAATATGATGAAGCCTAATATGATGTGTGAACAAAGTTCCACAGAGCAAAATGGTAGGCGACACTGATTTTGGAAGGGATGAGGAGCTGCAGTTGCTGAGCAGGACGGGGCAGTGACGGCCAGATTTGCTGTCTTTCTGCTGGAACACAGAGAAATTTGCAGCCTGTTCCCAGCAATTCCCCCTGCCAGAGGAGCAAGCACAGGCCAGTATCTGCTGGGGCAAGTGCACCCATGTGTAGGGACAGTACCGTGCTTGCAATTTCCAGCAAGCTTGTGTCAGGGTCTACATCGGCCTCAGCAGGGAGCGTGCTTTTGGCAAAGCAAACAGTACTGTGTGGTGAGGCAGGACTTTCTTGCAGGACTGGCTCCATGCGCACCTGCTCAGACTGGCAGGGAATTTCTGCTGCATCTCTAAGTTGTTCCTGAGACCTCTGAAAATTTCCCTCCTTTGTTTCAGAGCCATCATCAATCACTTCAACCCAAAGATAGAGTCTTACGCTGCAGTGAATCACATATCACAGCTCTCCGAGGATCAGGTAAGCCACGCATGCCATGCCTTTTTTCATCTTGACCTCTGGAATATGGGCGTTCAGGAATACCTTGTGCTCACAGGACTGATGCTGTGGCAGCAGTAAGAGAGATGCAAGCAGGACTCTCACATTCCTTGTTCAGATGCGGGTGAGAGAAAGAAAAGCAAGAATTGCTTCAGTCAATTTTACCGCCACATACGGAGATTTTGGTCTCACAAATGTAGAAGGACAGGTGCGATCAAGGAAAATACGCAGCATTGTCAGCAAGTGCGTTTGGAGACTGTGAGGATGCTGGCGTTTAGAATGGGACAGGAAGTTTCTGGCAGCAAACTTAGTTATCAGAGAACTGTTGAGCAGAGTTTGATTTTTTTTTTTCTTTTGTTAATACTGGGGACTCAGAACTCTGTCAAACAGTTGGTAGAAATTTTCTAGGGTAATTGAATTCAGTTGGGTTAGATTTTAAAAAAGCAGAGGTTTTTAATAAAGAGGGCGATCAGGTTAGGTTTCCCTTCCTTAATTTGGCCTGGTTTGCTCACTTTGTGTTCTGCTTGTATTGCATAAATCTGTAAACGTGGCTTTTTGAAAATAGGCTACTGTGAGTGGTCTCAGGAATGGAAGAGATGGCCTATTTCCCAAAATAAAGTATCGGAATTATACATTAATCACTCTTGGAGACATAAATGACTCTGCAGGAGCATGTGGTGGACAAAATGCAGAGCTGCCATGCGAGCTTGGGGAATCATCCCAGACACAGCTGCATCGACAACTCTGGACCTTCTGGAGAAGAAATTGTTAATGCAGTCTAGGACAGACCTCATTTAAGTTACCTTGTGTTGCCCCTTCCACTGGATGGGATTCCATACTTGTGCTTGCTAAAAGGTCCTAACTGTATCCTGCTCTGCAATTCATTTCTCTTTCTGTCCGGGATGTTTTTACTATTTCTTGATTATACCCTTCCATGTTTCCCACTAACCCTTTCATTTATTAACCTACTTGATCTGTAATATGTAACACCCCAAAGACTTGGGATGAATGCTGTACTGATGCAGCGGGGGAAAAAAGGTGGCCCCTACTGCTTTTCATTCTCTTCTTGGTATAGTTGGATAGAAGAGCATTGGTTTTAATTTACTCAATTTTCCTTATTGTTCTGCCTCTGAGAGTCACTGTATCCACAGCTATGCTTTTTGATGGTTCGTGTTATCAATCCTTATTCATTGATGATACACTGATTACATCAACCCAGGCCTCTAGAAAAGAAAGGCCTTTGATAGCCCAATTTAAAACTGGAGGCTTGGATAGAGGGGAATTTTGCATAGTCTTTGAGTTAGTCTGAGAAAGGAAATGAGCTTTTCACTGTCAGCTCTGTGTAGTATTCATCCCCCAGCAGTTCAGGGAGGTCAGGTTAAATCCTTTCTTCCTTGTGTGTTATTCTTTAAATAAAATCCCTAGCAGCAGACAGATAATGAAATCAGTGCTGATGCATGAAGCATTTTGAGGAAGATGATTAGGTAGTTGAAAGACAGACAGATTTCTCTTTTTTCTTTTCTCCCTTCATGCTTTCTCGCAACACAGGGAGAACATCAAACAAAATAAAGCAATAATAGCCCCAGATGAACTGCAGAGAAATAAGGGAGATGTCACTGTGGTGAGGGAGCGTGTGGTCTGAGGGTGTTTAATCAGCACTCTGCAATTTACTGCACAAGGAGGAGAGGGATGGAGACTTCTTGCCTCTCCTTTCATTTTTGCCAGTGAGCTCAGGTCGATGTGTTGGACTTGTGGTTTCCCCTCTGTCAGTAGCTGTAAGTACATGAGATGTACTGGTAGTTGGCCCAGATCAAGTCCAGGGTCTGGCTTTTGTGGGCTAACAGAATGTGCTGTTTTCATTGTGTGAGCTGTTCAGCATGTGTGTGGGAAGGGGAGGGATCAAGCTTGCCTTTTGGCTGCTGCAGTCTCTTTCCTTTTTTGTTTTTCCTTCCAGCTGTATCTTTTGTTTTAACTTGTGTGTTCACTTAATTACCTATTTCTCTGCTCTCCTTAAATATTTTCTACACAGAATCCACCATCCTTTATAGCCCTGTCTTTTGAAGTATACCACATTGAAATATTTAATGCTGACATTTAGTATCTGTGTCCACACAGATACTGCATTTGGGACTGGTCATTTTCTCCTTTGAGTTATTCCAGTAGTTTCAGGAGAGTGGTATTTCTTTACTGAAAACATTTGTTTTTACAATTTTAAGGATTCAACTTTTCTCTTAATGAAGATTTCCTTCTCAGCTACCAGTCTTTGGCCAGATTCTCACATGGCTGCTTACACTCCTCTGTGGTATCTGAGAATCTCCTGTTAATCAGGCAGGCATGGCTTTGACATAGCTTTGTCTGAAGGGGAATTTCCAGCTGCTCTGATTTGTTTCAAATTCACTTGAAGCTAAGTTGTGACACCCTGTTTGTGTGTTAGATTTTTGAAAATTTATTTATTTTTATATTTTAATATCCTTAAAAGTAACTAAGCAATCAATTGAAAGAGATTTTGCTCTATCCTTGTCTTTTCCTAATCCTATTGGAGCCTTTATTACCTTGTTAATCACTAATGCCCATTTATTACTACTCTGTCATTTCAGTGCTTTCTCCTTTTTTACTTACAAGCATTAATTTTAACAATATTACATGCTGGGGGAATTTGTAGGCCCTTGAGAATGATGGGCATGGGATTGTTTTAAGCATAGACTGTTAATGCCACTGTATGTTCTCAGCCCTGGAGATTTCCAGGAACCGTAGTCTAAATATAGAGGTTTCTGGTCGAGGCAGGTGTATTTGTAAGACTTCATGGTACTGCTTTGCTGACTGTTGTGGGGTTTATCCAGTGTTAAGGAGTTTATCCAATGTTCTGATCAGAAATACTGAGAAGAGACCTTTTCCATCCCATATTCTCTCCAGCAAAGAGTAGGAGATTCCCTGGGGCAAGCAAACAATGAGCCACTTCAGTCTATAAACATCACAGGATCCTCAGTGCCTTTCTGCAAAGCATTTTCTCGCCAAGGCAAACTCAGAATCCGTCCTAGTCATTAGCTGTTCTGACCTTGCTGTAGTTCCTCACCATGAAGCAAGGAATGTCTTAGCCAGTTCTTGGCATCTCTCCTCACCTGCTAATTTGTTAAACCTGACTTCAGTGTTAATTTGTTGTTTTGTGGTATTCTCTCTCTCTCAACACATTTGGCTTCTCCCTGCACATCCTTTAAGGGACTGAAAGATGCTGCACAGTCAGAAAGATGGGGTTGGCCATTAACTGCCAATGTAATTTTAGCTCTTCCATGCAAGTGATTATTCCCATGTGTTCAAAGAGGTTTTGGTACATTCTTGAGTCAAAGGGCAAAATAGCCTTTTATTAAATGAATTCATAGGCTTATCTCTACTTTCCAGATGATTGGACTGCCTTTACTTAATATGTTGGAGGCAGTAGACTTTCTTGGTGCCGTATCTGATCTGAGAAGCTCCCAAAATATTTTCTAGCATAAGCAGCTGTAGAGAACAGGGTCGAGGCAGTGAGGAACGAGAGTTGCTCCGGAAGAGCAAATGCAGATGAACGGAAAGGATGAAAACACAGCATGAATGGTCTAGGTGGGGTCTCACATCTGCCTTTCCTGGATGTGAAAGAGCAGCTGTTTGTAGGAAGGCAGCTCTCTGCCTGATAACAATGTAGTACAGCTTTCAAGAGAGGCTAAAGTGAGAGGAACCCAGTAGTTTTGGTTGAATCTTCTCTGAGCAGGAATGTGTTGTGGTGCCTTGCATGCCAATCAAATCTTGTGCCAGTTAGAAAGTTTCTCACTAAGGTCTCGTTTTCTCTTTGGCACTTTTTCTCTCCATGATTGCCTCTCTAAGGATCTTAAAATTGAGATGGCAGACACGCAGGACTGATAATGGTTGTTAGTCAGGAACATCTCTGTGCTTTTTTTAATAGAAGCCCCTCTTTCTTCCCAGCCACAGTGGGGGCATTATGCCACCTCCAAAAGAGGTAAAGCTCAGTGTGAGAGACTGCTGTGAACACCTGTTTTATGTCTGGTAATTGCAGATGGAAGGTGCTGGGAGCCAGAACAGATTGTGATGGAAAAACAGGACAACTGTATCACTTTTGAAATTGTGACAAATGAGTGTAATACTTGGGTTGTTTCACGCTGTAGTACCTTTGTAACTCAGGTAGAATCACAGTTGTTTTAGGTTGGAAAAGACCTTTAAGATCATCTCGTCCAACCACTAATCCAGTGCTGCCAGTAGCTGCCATCCAAGTTTGGTCAGGCCATCGCACAAAGCCGTTTCCCTTTCACTGAGGTCATACCTCAGCTGTTGAATGCTCCTCCTTGCCACCCCAACCCACATGATGTTCTGTTACCTGGTAAGGCTCTGAGGGACTAACCTGCAGTGCTGCTTAAGGTTCCACAAGTGACTTGCACAGAAAGACACGAAAGGGTGTAGTTGGTTTTAGGTGCCCTGAAGTGTTTTAATTCCAACCCATTGATGTCAGGGTTTATTCAGCTTGTTCTGGTTTCCATAACTAGTAGCAAAACCACTGGCAAATACCAAATGCTTTGTCTTTTTTTAGCACTGCTGGCAGTGTGTTAAAAGCCTCTTGGCAATGTCTGCGTTTGATATTTTTTAAATGCTGAGTACTGTCAGTGCTAGGTACTACCACAGTAAATCCCCCTAATCTCTTACATTAATATAACGAGTCGTGAGGGCTCGAGAAATACTTTATAATGGTCTTGGCATAATGCTGCTTCACTTCAGAAATGCAGTGAGCTTTGGGGTAGAAAGTCTCAAGCCTGCTAGTGTTGCGTTGCACACAGTAGTGGGAACGTGAAACTCCAGCTAAGGAGGGATCACCAAGGCAAGGCCTTAATTTAAAGTCATCGTGTCTTTGCAAATGAGGCAGGGATGTTGGCTTTCATGGTCTCATTACAGACACCTACTCATGACTAATGGCTTGAAACAGATTTTATCGTTTAAATAGAAAGAGCAAAGCTGCACCAGGTGAAATTGGAAAGGATCTATATAAAAAGTCTTCTGGAATTGGCAAATTGCTGGTTTGCTTAGCTGATGGGAGTTTTCTCTGGTTTAGCTATCGTCCTCTTTTTTTTTTTTTTTCTTTTTGTTTTTTAGGTTTATCAGAAAATATCCCTGCAATTTACTAACGTCTCAGACTGTTTTATGCAGTGTGCCAGACGGAATGGGTCTGAACAGGCTCCAAGGTCTGAGCAGCTTTGCAGCAAGGAGATTTGAAGCTGGAGGTGAGCTTTGGAGCAGTGACTTTGTGCTGTGTAGTGCCTTTTATTAACATGCAGAATGCAGTAAACTGTGCGTCAGTGGAGGAGGGGGGCAACTGTGGTAGGCCATTAGAGAGATAAAGGAAGGACTTCGATTTTTAAAAACAGCTGCTACTGGAGAGATGGAACCCCATTCCAATAAGAAATGGGAGAAACCCTTCCATTCCCTTCCTTCAGGCTCAACACAAAGGTGCCCCAGCATCCTGCCTCTTACTGCTGGTGGCACTTTTAGCTGCTCTGGGCCTCAGAGGCTGCATGACCCCAAAACACCTTGGCTGCTCCTGGAGCAGCCAAGGTATTTTGGGGTCATGCTGCCTCAGCAGTCTTTCCACCCTTTGTGCACTGCAGATGCTGAGGCATGTCTTGCTTCCACCACTTTTGTGAGCTGCCCTCTTGGGCAGATAAGGGACTGCCTTGAAGTACCAACTAGTAACAAAATAAGTCCATTCAACTTCAAAGCAAGGCTTGCCTTCAATTCTTACGGCTGTTTTCACATCCTTGCCTGGCTTTGCCACCACCATAGGGACTGATAAGGGCCTGAAGACTGCAGTAGTACAGGTGACCACCGAATGCTGAGGACTTAGCTTGGAAGAGCTGCGTTGGGGAGCTGCTACTCACTGCTGGCTGCCAGGGAGTAAAGTCTCCTGGAGCTAGATGAGTTTCTGTGCTGGGGCTACAGAAGCTACACTCAGTGGTGAGTTATGAGCCCAACCTGATTCACAGCTGGGAGTGTGCTGAGCAAGAACCATAGGTTCAACTTTGTAATAAGCTCCCAGTCCACACTGTGGAGACAGGCTGATGTTGCTCTAGTTCCAGTGCTTGTCCTCTTCACCAGTGAGTTTGTTTCACAAAACACTTTGCAGATACCTGGCAGATTTGCTTTATATATGCTTCTTTTGCACATATTTGCTTTTTATTGCTTCTAAACCTAGAAAAGGGGCTGTGGGTAGCTAGAGGAAGGGCCTGCAGGGTGGGGTCTGAACTCCTTGTTGCTGTCACTGTGCTGCTTTGAGCAAACCTTGAGCCCTATGTCCTCCCGAGTGAGGGAAGCCGGTGCGGAGCCCTTGGGGAGCCAGGCAGCATCTGAAGTGCTGTGTGATCTGGCAGGGAAAGCTGCTGTGGAAGTGCAGAGCAGTGTTACGGATTCCCATCACTGTTAAGTGCCTGTATAGGGCAGGGAAAGCTCCACAGAGGATTGCAACAGAATGATCAAAACAGTCTGCATTTATAAAGATTAAATTACAACTCTGCACATCTGTGATTAAAGCAGAAGCTGTCAGTGTCTGGCTTGCGTGAACGCACAATTCAATTTGCATTTTGTAGAACTTCAGATTGAGGAGGCTTTTTAATCCTGGGTGAAACAGGAACAATAGGTGTTGGCTGTTGCCATAATGCATGTACATACCATGCAAACTTCTTTGGTCATCCTCTGTAAAGCTGGATTTATAGCACTGTGATTTGTTGCTCTAGTCCTGAGCTCCACCCTAAGCTTCCTTACACTCAGTCGTCCCTCTGCTCTGGAGTTCTAAAAGCAGACAGGCTACAGCCTGCTGTGCCAGCTACACACAGCAGTGTGGCTGTGAGCAACCACTCCTGGAGTCACATTTTCCTCTCACAAAAGGGGACAGACTGCAGTGACCACCAGCCCTGCTCATTCTGGGGCCTCTTTAGGGTAAAATGCCTGCCTTTAGAGACTGCTACTCTTCCTTCTCTCTGGTAGTATCCTGCTGTTACAGATGATGTTTTTCTGCCATCCTTTTCTGGATCCTCTAGCTGGAGCTGCAGCTGTTTCCCAGAAGTGACAAATTGGGTCATCGCTCTGATTTCAAAGTGGGAAACAAATGGGGCTTTGTGGTCCCCGTCCCTCCTGGAGCAGGAGAGTAAATGCTGCTGAGCCAAAAGGTGCCACATCTGAACAGAGCTCCACTCAGCTGGAAGATCAGTTTTTTTGGCTCTCTGACACGTGACATTTGGATGTTAAGTCAATAGGTAGAAATTCACTGTCCACAGTAGGGACCTCAAAGGCAAACCTTTTAATAGCAGAGAGGACGGCATCCCTGATGTGTGGATGTGTGTCACTCTTCCTGTCTTCGTGGGAGATCTGAGGCAGGCAGTGGGATTGCTCAGGGAACCAAGATGTGCCACTCAAAAGACAGCAAGCTGGGGGAATGGATGTCCAGAGAGACGGAACTGGGAAAGGCGGTTCATCAGGCAAGTGCCAGAGGCTATGAATCAATTCCACTGCCTTAGTCAGAAGGCCCTTGGATTCCCCCGAGGCTCAGTTAAGGCACAAATAAGCTCCTGGGGAGCTAAGTGTTGCTGGCAGCACATGCTGTTTGAGCAGCAGCATCTGCCTCATAGCTGGCAGGGGTGTAGGCCTGCGGAAGGATTAATTCACAGCCCTGTGTTCGCTTTCACCTGAGCACCTGTTTGGAGGAGTTCCTCTTTCGCTTTTTCTGATCTGTGAATTTACATTCTCCACCAATAACTACTTCACAGCAAGAATTTCTAAGAGGAAAAGTGTATTCTGGCCTCCCAGACAAGAAACTGGTAAATAGTTGAGGAGCATTGTCTGACAGTAGGTAGGATTTCTGGAATAAGCTGATGCGACCCAGCAAGCATCACTTGTATCAATGTTAAGTGGTGTGTCACAGTTGTATCAATGTTAGTTTAAACTAGCAAGCTTTTATCTTCCATGAAAACAGGTCGTAGTTAGGATGATCTCTGGCAATACGGTGGATAAGTATGGAAAATCTGCTGTTATAATCTTAACAACTGGAGAAGGTGGTAATTTGCAGACTGTCACCTAATAACTTGTTTCCAGTGACTCCTGCCATATGCCTTAGCCTCCTAGTTGGAAACTTTGCCACTGTCACTGTGTGCAGAACCCCACTAATGAAATGTCGTGCCAAAGGCTTATTTGTGCACAAACCCTGTCGTGGTTTCCCAAGTGTATTTCCCTCAGCAGCTGTAATTCGGCAGACTGCATTTGTTTTTGAGTTGGATGTAAAAACACAGAATGCTGTTGAAATCATACTCTAGGGCTTCCTGACTACTCAGAAAATGCTGGGTTTGGGTCCTCTGTGAAGCTGTAGAAGTTCTTCTGAATGCTTCTCCCACTTGTGATGGCATGAACGAGCTTCTGTCTCTGAGACGGTGACAGCTGCTTGCAGGGACAGACAAGGCATCATTATAGCAATGAGATTTAGCGTCAGGGAGCTGACATGACGTGGCTAGCTAACTCTTCTAGGGGTGCTTTGGCTTTAGGAAGGTCTGCAATACCTTTTTCAGAGCAAACTGAGCTGCCCTGGAGCCCTATGAGCATGTTTAACACAATGGAAAGCTGGAAATAACAGTACTGTGGGAATACTGTGAGAATCTGGGTACCGCTCACAACTCCCCTCTGGTTATATTTCTTCAGTGTACCATGAACCGAACTATTGCTCTTCCTGCAAGTAAGGCACCAGTCTTTTCACTTAGGTAATGCATTGTACTTTGCAGCCTGTTCCTAGTTCAGTGACAATTAATGTTCCAAACCTAGGACGAGTCAATCCATATGTGAATCTGGAGGTCACAAAGAGTCCTGAGATGTCTCTCATTCTGCCAGCAGTTCTCTTTCCGAGTGTTTAAAGGAAGGGTGTACTTAGCTGGCTAATTAATGACTGAGTCTCCCTTTCCAGTTCTCTTCTGCACTAGAAATACATACACCCCTCCCCAAACCTAGATACCAGCCTCTGCTTAGCTGTCATGTTGGTGGTTTGCTGGAGTCAGGCATCTGTCCAGCTTGCAGGAAACATAGCTGTCCCTGTCACCCCAAGGTGTATCTGTCATTTTATACAACAACTTATAACACAGAACATGGATCTAGATGGAGCTTCATGTGACTGTATTTGCAGGTATTTCTGTCCCTTTCATTTCTTAAAAAAGGTAGTTGTGAACTGCAGTGTAGAGTTCTTAAGGCTGTGTTTTGTTTGCAGTAAGTGCTCTTTGTTGAACATCTTGAAACACTAGAACAGGAACAATCTTCCTGCTGATAAAAACAGAAATGTGTATTTGTTAGGGAGCTGAGGTAGGCATGCTGGAACTTAGACTTTCTGATTGTCTGCTTTAATTTTTTGCATCCAGGCTGCTTTGCTGGGGGTTTTCTACCCTGTTGTTAATATTCCTGAAAACTAGTGACTTGATGGAAGCATCTCACTACAGAGTCTTAGTTCTCACCTCAGCTGTAAAGATGTGCTTTTCTATTTTAAGGGATGGACCTATTTAATTACAGTACCACCTACAAGTCACTTTATAGGCATAGAAAGGAAACTTAGGTCTGTTGCTGGGCTAAACTCCCCTTCTCAGAAGAATAAAAAGAAAGCTGCTGTAATACTTCATCTCAGCCTTTTCACAGATACCTGAGCGTGACACACTTTTTGCAGGGGAGAATATTAACATGATCTGAACTTAATTTCTCTGGCTGATGACAGTTCTCCACATCATGCAGATTTTGCTGAGCTTTCCACCCTTAGTAGTGCCCAGAGGGATAATATTCCTGGACTGCTTGGGTCCTAAAGTGCTTCTGTTGCTATTTAGTGTGTTGATGCATCAGAACTAGGACTAAGCGGTACTGGGGCTGGGCAGTTAATGTCATACCAAATGTTTTAGCATAAAGAAATTGGTCACTGACCACTCCTGTCCTAATTGCTCAGGATGTTAGTTGTTAATGTGTGGTCTTGTCAGCTGCATTATTAGCTTAAGGCATAGCCTGGTTCCTCATCATCAGCCAGAAACCCTTCAGTTGAGTGAGGCATGATTTGAAGATGGAGGTAAGTGTTTTGTTGTGAGATGAGGATTGAAGCTGCCGTGTTTTTCATACATGAGATCGTAACTCAGTGTGACTTCAGCTTAGGTATGTCAGGAAGACCTTTTTCTCTTATTAGTTTAGAAAAGGCCAGGTTAAGATGCTTGAAGAAAGATGGCCAGTTGGCTTGATCCTGATCTTTGCTTTAGAAAAGAATGATGCAAAAATCTGCAGAGTCAAATCTGGGAAATAAGTGGTTTTTATTTTTATGGTATTCATCTGTAGAAACCTGGGGGATGGAGGGTGGAAATCACCTGCCTACACTCTCCCCAAGCCCCTTATTTCCAGTGCTTAACAGCGTTGTTATTGAAGAGGTTAATCCAGACTCTGGACTGTTAACCCTCTCCAGTCACCTTACACAGTTGCACCTGGGTGCTTACAGACTGCTGCACGTTCTTCTGCCCTGCTGCTTGTAACTGAGTCAAGAACAGATGCTAGAGAAATATCTACAAAATATTTTAAGACAGCTGCCCTCTGTCACTTGCTCTTGGAAAAGGCAATCAGATCGTTCTGATGCTCAGTGTCCCTCCCTGACAGAGGCTCTAATAAGCCTGCTGGGATAAGGGCAAGCAGCATTTCAGATCTCAGGCTTCTTATGTTCTCTACAGCTCCTACTGTACGTTCCCTTCTCTCTGGATACTGAACTGTTGTTCTGGCGCAGTATTTGACTGGAGATTTTTCCCTGCCCTTGTTTTTTCTGTGGGTGGCTGAGTGCCATCGCATTGCTGACAGTGCACGCATTTGAGAGGATTCCTTTACATGTGCTTCTCTGGCATTTTATGATTCTGTCTCTTTCAAGATGCGATAACAGAATATAAAGTAGGTCACTTTATTTCTTTTTTGCTTTTCTCAGTCCTCCAGTTCTCGTGATATTTGAATTCTTTCTGATACCAGTTTTGGAGACTTGTGACTGGGAGAGTTTAGTGGGTTCCTAAAGTCTTGGTAGTCATCTTAAGATCGGGCCTTAACAGGACACTAGGAACATCTTTTTTTGTAGCCTTTGTGTGCCTTGGGTAGCCTGTTAATTAGTGCCCTTCACATGTTTTAGAGAGTTGAGAAGGAAAAATGATGGCACCTCTCCTAATGCACAACCGTCACTTGCTGCTATGCTGCATCCTGTGGCTGCTGCCAGCCCTGCCCTGCTGTCCTGTCTGAGTTGATTGTAGATGGCAGTTGTTGTCTAGAAACAGTAAACAAAGTGAACAGCTCTACTTACTGCAATTTGTGAAAATACACCAAATAAAAGCTCTAGGCACAGTCACGAGTCAGGCTGTAAAAAGGCATATGGAAGAAATTTAGTCTTTCCTGAGTCAGGCCAGTTCAGGCTACAAGAAACCCCAAACCTTTAAAGCACCTGAATTTTTCAACCTGCAGACTTGCTTCTGTGTTTTATTTATACAGTCCAAGATGATAGAAGTGTTGGGGTTAAATTATAGCACTGTTTCACTGAAACTCCCTTTAGCAAATGATTCTTAGAACTGTAAGATCAAAGTCACTACAGAGTAATTAAAAATGTGGCCCCCTTCAGCTTTCTCAGCAGGGTAAGTGTGGTACCGATTTATTCTGTGTTAGCCCAGGGTGAGGATGGATCCCTCTAGTTTTCCTGCCTTAAAGGTGTGTTACTATGTGGTCAAATGCAGGCAAACATTTCGTAGAGCTTCTCTGAAATATGAAACCAAGATGAAGACACGGAGAAACCTGGTCCAAAGCTTCCACCCAAGCTGCCTTCTAGTGGTGTTGAATTCCTGAGGGGACTGCTCAGCTGATATGCCTGGTTAGTCAGGAAAAGCCAAGTAGAACTTGAACTTATGTATTACTATGAGGTGCAGTTTCTTAAGAAATTTGCTAAGCAAGCATGAAATCCTCTTTACGTATAGTCAGAAATTCAGATGTGAGAATAATACCAAGAGGGCAATGCAGCAGCATTTTGGGAAAAGCAGGGTTTGATTCCCATTTAAATAAAAATAGTTGTGCAAATAAAACTACCAGCTGATGCAGTACAAATTAAAGGTTTTTAAATCTGGAGAAAAAGCTGCTGAGTTATTAATCCCTGAACTGAAGCCCTCAAGTCCTTTTAGTGAGTGACTTCAGCTTGTCATCTAATCCCTTTGACTCATAGAAAACAGACCCAGTGTTGTTCTCTGTGGTGTAGGAAGAGGAAATTAAACCAGTGAACTAAATAAATAAATTGATTAATTGGCAACAATAAGGAGTTGTGTATGCACTGTATCTAATTGCTTTCTTTATATTGTCTTCCTCAAACTTCTGGGAAGACACGGGTTTATGGGTTGCACATGCAAAAATATGCTAAAAAGCCCCACCTCACCAAGGCTTTGAATCTTCAGCTTCAAAGATCATTTGTGGATCATCTTATGTTGCTTTGGACGGTCTCTAATGGGGACATTGCTCAGCCAAGCTGAATTTATGCAGTGGAAATTCAAGCTGAAATGGAATACACCTCAAGATCACAGAGTAAATCAAGTCTCATTTCCTTGCTTGCAGGCTATGTGGGCTGTGTGGACTTGATTCCTTCTTCTCCTCCTCCTTCTCAGTAATTTTTATTCTACCAGATCAGAGCTACCTTTTTCTCATAAGAAATACTGAGCAAGGGGCTTCCTTGAGCCTTATTCAAAAACCCATCAGAGCTAATAGTTTTGAAAATGTTTGATGTCCAAGAGGCACTTGGGAGCATTAAATCCTCACACAGGGATTTTTAAGCTGTAGAACAATGGTGTCCTCCAAGCGTTGCGGAAATTACAGTGGAGATGATATTTCCATCACAGATCCTGCAGGTGCTGATCCATGGAATATGGCAAAAGAGAAATATATAGAGAAAGCAGAAGCATTGGTGATCAGCTCCATATCCCCAGGACAGTGGCATTGTCTTTGCTTAAGTCTTCAGTATATCCCATCTCTATAGCCAGCAGGTTCTGTTCAGAGCTGTGACAGCAAAGGGTGCATGTTTTTGATTCAGAGGCACAAGTAGTTCTCCAGCTTGCTGCTCACCTTGCTGGTCAGCTCAACTTGAGGAGTCAACAGCTAAAGGCTTTGGAAAGGAAACAAAGGCTGTTTTCTTTTGTTCTCCTCATTCTTTGGCAAGAAGAGGTGCCAGCACAAGTCACCTTTTCCTTGATTGTCAGCGGTGGGTCTACAGCCAACACAGTGATTTTATCTGGCCAGTCAGCAATAAACCTCACCTTTGTATCATGTCCTTCCTGCCCATCCAGGATCTGAATGTCTACGGAGATAAAAGCTTGCTGTCATAGAAGTAAGATGCCTCTTTTCAGTCTCTCTCAGCCACTCATTCTGAAGAGATTTGTCTCCTGTAGTGTTTGGGGTTGTTGTTGGGAGCATATGAATCGTGAGAGTGCTGGGCTGAAGAGGTGGTAGGTCTGATATTTTAAGGACATAAGTGGAAGAAATGTTTACGGGATAAACAGTGTGTTGCAGGGCATACAAGGCGTTTTTGTTCTCCAAGTATGTTTTGATTGCAAGATGCCATTTAACCATGCCAGGAATTCTTCTTCAGAGGCATAGCTATTATCTTGGGCTCTGATAGTTTCTGTCATGTATAAGGAGAAAGGACTAAAAACAAATGAGTGTCAGCAACCTTTGGTGCCTGTGTGTTTATTCTAGAGATTGCGCATGGATGTTTTTCTCTGAGGACAGTAATAAGCAGCAGACAATTTGATTTTTCAAAAACATCTGAGCTATTTTCTGTGTGTGGTCCATGCCCAAGTCTCTGCTCCCACTCAGCTCCACCTTGCTGACTCTCTGCTGGCCAGCTTTCCAGCACATCTCCATTTCAGTCAAAAAGTGTCTCAGCGTACAATGTTCAGCATCTCATCAGGCCTACCCTTGCTAGTGATTATCTTGGGTAGTAGCTTCTGCATTTCCATCTGTCCCAATAGCAGTTTAAATGTTCCTTTTAAATTAACTTAGCAGTCAAGTTTAAGCAGTTCTGGTTTTGCGTGCAGAAAGCATTTTCTGTGTTGGCCATGGATGCTTCCAAGCATTAATGGTCTCGTTCTGTTTCAGTTCTGGTCATTGCCCAGATGGAGTTTCAAAAGAATGGCACGTTCCAGCAGCACAAAAGGGAATAATTCAACAAATTAACAAGCTTCGCTCCTTCAGCATATCAGAAATTATTTGGTTTCCTTATTTCTGCCCTCATCACAGACTTTGTCCATTCCTTTTCCTCCAGCTGTGCAATGCAGATTAGTCTTAAGATCCCAAAGTGTGTCTTTGGGGTTTGTGAGGAGTCACTTAGTTGGGATGGATTTGATTTGATCCCATTGTCTTGTTGGAATTTCGTAACTGCTGTAATTATTGTAAACCTGACTTGCACAGCTGCATTCTCAGTATCTGAGTCATCTCTACTCCTCTTTTACCTTCTTAGTCCCTCCTGATGTCAGTACTGCCTGGTCCCCAACACCCTTGGTGCTTGTGTTTAGAACAAAGAGACTTCTGACTTGCACAGTAGAATGTCTTATTTCTGCAGTGAATGCCTTTGAAGGAAGAACTCCAGACTCTGGATTGCAGGCTAGGTGACCTTCCCTTAGATTGACTTAAACCACTTTCGGAACTGCAGCCACAGAGCAAACATTTTGCAGCTGAAGTTTTCTTTTCACTACAGGATTTTCTGTCTATAAGGATCATCCAGCAGCTTATAGCTGTCTGTTCCAACTCCAAATTTGCAAAAGCCTTAAGAGCTAGAACTTCTGTGTGGGTTGAGTCACACAAACTTCCAAGCACTGCCCACCTTTCCTGATTAGCTTGCTACCATAGCATACTGCTACTACAGTCTTTCTAGCTATTTGTAGCTACAGCTATTTGTAGCTAACCAATTGACTATAGATCTTCTATTTCTTTTGGGCTCTATCTTTAGAAGGCATTTTTGCAGACTGAGTTTGTAAGTCTCTCAGAATCATTAAACTGTAGAAAAGTCTGCTAGATATTGTCATGCAGGTTAGGACTCCTGGAGTCACTGTGATAAGCCCGGAAATGTTGGCTCAAGACTCAACAGTAGTCATAAAGGCAAATAGAGAATTAGAAACTATTAGAGAGAACACAAAAATAAAGGAGGAGAACTGTGTTGTCACTGTGTAAAAGTCTTTGATAACCCATGTTTTAAATCTTGTGTATTGATTCCGGTGCCCTTAGTTGGTAAAATACAGTGTAGAACTGCAAAATAGTGCAAATAATCAAACAGCTATTTGCTATCCAGAATTCTTTCTTGTATTCAAAAGTTTTCATTTTCCCTGAGAACAGACTAAAGTTCATTTTCCACATGTAGTCAGTTAGGCAGGTGAGCTTAGTGTTTCCTCTTTCTTGGCTTCATTGCATCTCCTCAGGCCACTGAATGACTGCCTTTTATTACTTCCACTAATTGCTGAAATGTAAGTAGGAGCTAGGGAACTGATCTTTCTAACATCTGCCCCTCCAAACATATACCTTCCTTCCCCAGTCCTAGCTGGTTTTCTCTGGCATGTCCTATATTGATTAGACTTACTTTAAATACAAGCATACACTTGGTTTGTGGCCAGCTTTTTAGCATATTGGTATTTAGTTTTGCTGCTTCCTTTAATTAAATTTATTCATGCTGTGCAAACCACGTTTAAAAAGATTTCTGATCATTTAAAAAAAAAAGAAGTCATGAGCTAGATTAGCATTCAGTTTTTCTCAGCAAGCATTAGACCCAGGGCTGTACATTCATAAAGGCCATTTCCTTGCTAGTTGCTATAAAAGATCAAAAAAGAAAATCAAAATGCACGGCAAGCTCCCTGGCTTTTTGGAGTGTCTGTGTTCTCCTTTCACTTGTCTTGATCTTCAGGTTAGAGTCCTGGTGAGTTTTGATTTGGTTTTATTTCTAAGTTAGTCTGCAATCATTATATCCCATAGAAGTCCGTGGTGGCTGTGTGAGGGGCACAAGCTCTCTTGGATCCTCTACTGATTTCTGTGAACATGACCAGGCGATGTAGTTCCAGAAGCCCCCATGCAGGTGTTTGATTAGACCATAACCAGAAAAAGTCTCCCCGTTGTTTTTTCCTGGGGCACAATTAGGTTTTGGTTTCTTCAAACTGGTGCAGCGCACTTACTTCTGTCTGGGTTTGATTGAACAGAAGGGGCTTTGTTGCATATCCTGCCTTAATCTATTCTCTAGACAGCTTTATTCCTGAGCTAACTGTCTTCTGGGCAAATTTGAATTTCTTTACTGGTAATGAGTTTCCTCTGGTGTACATCGGGTATCCTGTTGTCATTTCATCAAGGCAATCTCAACTGAAAGCTGTGTATTTGAGTTCTAGTGTTTGCCAGGATGCTTTCTGGCTACTGGTCCTAGAAAGGTTTTCTTTCAAACCTTTTCTTAAAATCTTCATCTACCATTTTTAAAGTTCTCATATCTGTCTTTGATTTCTGTAATAACTTTGTATGTCTTGGCTTCTCAGTTCAGCTGGAGCAGCAGTTCACAACTTAAAACTCTTCTATCTTGTTTTGAGGACCGAGGTTACTTGCTGTGGTCAGTTAAATGATGCTGAAGAGCTGCTGCTGACTATTTTTTTTCCTCTGTGTTCAGGAGGACAAGGTCTTCTGTAAATAGAGAATTGCACCAAAGGTTGCACACAAATCACAGCATTCATTTGCTGAATGCTGGTTAGCCACTTAGGCTGAACGGGTAACATGAATGATAACTGAGCGTAAGGATGCTCTTGTCCTCTTGTGTGATGGTTTGATGACAGCAGTTGATTTACTGCTCTGTGAGAATGCAGCTGGTAGATAAAAAGCTTCTCCTGGAATAGCCCATCACATTTCAGCACTTAAGTTAATTGTAGGCACAAAGGGGAAATAAAAAAATTAACGGTCCAGTCCATAGCTATCTGCAGTGCATTTCAAGCCTTGGCAGAATTGCAAGTGCTCTTACGTACCTAGCAGTGAGAAATGTTTTCATAAATGCCACCAGCTGGAGATAAGGGTTCACAACTCCAAAATGGGCTGTAACTCCAAAATAGCAAATCTATCTATCTCAGGGTTTTATGCTTCTGCCATCATCCTGGCCTTTCTTCTGCTGCCTGCCTTTCTCAACAAAATTTCTAAAACCAGGCAATCTTAGTGGGCCACATTCGGTTTCTGGCGTATCTCCCTTTCCAGATCTAAATGTCTGTTCTGGACAGACAGACTGCTTATTTTATTAACTGATCATTTTAAAGATAATTTGTTTCAGGATCTTTGACTTCTTTTTCCATGTCTAGGTTTTGAAAATTCCAGCGTTGTGCAGTATATGGATGTTTTCTCCTTTGGCAGAAGCCCACTGAACCTGTTTTCCTCCCTGGCATGGTACAGAGCTGCCTCCTTTATTTTCCCTGGAGAGCCTGTCCCTGCAGTCTTGGAAAGAGCACTCAGGGTCCCACAGAGAATACCAGGTTTTGTGCCAAGTGGGATGTGCAGATCAGTATAAACCCACTGACCATCTTTGAAACTGGGAAAGGTAGATTGTCTTGAGAAAAAACGGTGTGAGGCTACATGCATTTTTGCTCCGTGTGCTTCAAACCTGAATGGGTTGAGCAAAGCTCATTTAACACGTGTGGGAGTTGTCATGTGTGTGTATAGACGTGACTTCTTGAAATTACTCTGCAGCAAAAGCATTCCTGGCATAGGCTTTCTGGTAAGGTGGGCAGGCTCTCAACTACCTGACAGCTGGAGCTCAGAAGGTACTGTAGCACAGCACTACCTAGTCCTTGTGATGGCTGCAGGAATGTCCAGGGTTATCACCACATTAATCTGTTCTGCTTGTCTGTACCTCTTACAAATTGAGTGCCCTGCAAGCTATGCACATAGAGGCCATATGTCTCCCTTGTTACTTGCCTTTGTCCTTGTTTTCAGCCTTACTGCTTCTTAAAGTAGCTGTTGATTCTTGGGAATGCCTGTCCCGTGGGAGCTTGGAATGGGCACTGTTTTGTACATTTACAGTTACTTCTTGGTGGAGCTGGATAACAGTTTTGGCTTTGAGATGTTTCTGAAAGCTGAGTGAGTTCCAGATTGGTTGGATCAGTGTGTTTTTTACCACCATTAAATAGAGTTGAACACCTAAGGCTTCTAATGGATTGTGGGTTTAAAACATTTCTGAAGCAGATAAGTCTTGTCCCAAAATAGGATGCCATTTCTGCTAGCAGAGTTCAGAGAACAACAGTAATTTTCTGAGTGAGCTTATAAATTATTTATCTTTAGAAGAGGCACCTGTGGGCAGAGGAGAACGACTGTAACCAAACCCTCACACTCCATGGATAGAAACTGTTGCCTTTGTAGGCTTGTTCCTTTAAAGATCACAGATCCCTGTGAGATCATTGAACAAACATCTGAGCTACTATATATTATCTGAGCCTGACAGACTGGCTCTATGCTGAGGTGAGAAAAGGGGGTGTGAAATGTCCCTCCTTGATGTTGCTAAGTAAAATAATAATAATGATAATCTTTTATGTATGATCAAAACCTTTTGCCTTATGTAGAGAAGTGGTGAGGCCTGGATTTTGATACCACTCAAGTGCAGATGTATAAAAGCAGTCCTCAGGAAGGATTTGGGACATGGAGAGTTAGACTTATGTTTAGCAAGGCACAGAGCAGTTCACTGAACATAGCAAGACTGTGAGAAGTGACTGGCAGGGACAAAGGACAAACTAGTGGGCAGAGACAGTTCACTTCCAAACTCCTGGAAGCTGTGTCCTGGCTAATGCTCAGTGAGCTGAGCAGAGGGAGATTGGCAAACACAAACTAAAAAGTGTCAGAGTAATCCTGGTAGGAGCTGTGTGCAGGGGTCCCTGCACCAACCTTAGCAGTGGAGAGCAGGGTGAGGCATCTCCTCTCCCTATTTCCTGGCTCACTCATCTTTGCTATGAGCTGCTCAGCTTTGTCCGTATGTCCAGCTCTGGACACTGAACAAGACTCCCATGAGTTCAATCAGCTTTGGATTCTCCACAGCAGGACTGGAGCGTGTACTCATGCCCCATTGTTACCCTGGAGCTCGTGGGCAGCTGCACCCACCTCTACAGGCTGTTCTTCCCCCCAGCGACCTCCTAGAGTCTTACTGCCCAGCAGTGTTGGTGCATCCTGTGTCAGTGGCATCCTGTTTCATACCTCAGAGGAGAAATGTGCACTTGTTTGCTTCCACTTAATCTTTTGGTGTGGCTGAACTTTTTACTATTGGAAAAATACCCTTCTTCTGGGAATTTTTCCTGTACTCAGGGCAGAACAGATGATTCCCTCTACTCTGGGAATGACAGATGGTGGGGGCTGTCTTACAGACTCACGCTGTCAGCCCATGAGAGGGCCATGGGTCCTTCACTGCATGTAGTACAAGCTGCAGCTGCTGTGTGCAGGAGATCTGAGGCACTGGAGCAGGATTGGCAATGTGCTGTGTGTCTTACACATATGTGGCATGATTACACTTGAATCTGCAGCCCACATCTTTGTCTTTCCCATCAGACCCACTCCACATCCTCTGGATCCATGGATATGGGCTGTACACGCAGCATGTCTTGGGAATCTGAGTTGTGAAACTATCATAGCAACATCCTCCTCCTCTTTGTCTTAGCATTCATGAACATGGAATTAATAGGCACGGCTTGATCAGCGTGGGGGTGAGGAATGCTGCTAAAGCATCAGCACTGCATTTAGCTCCAGGATAGCTGCAAAGGTAAGGTAGTGTTGGGTCAGACAAAAGCTCTGTGCTGCTGCTAGTCCTGGATGGGTGCTTTCCTGGAAGCCACTGTGAACGGCAGCTGCTTCCAGCATGTGTGTGTAGCATTGGCAGCCTTAGTGGAGCCTCTCTCTGAACTTGGCTCCTGCAGACAGTGAAAGAGGAAAGGGAGAAGGAGATGAGTGCAGCTGGGGTTTGGGCAGAGTCTGTTGGGAAATGTGGCAGCTGTGAGTGTGTGTTTTTATTTAACTTCTAATTATTTAGTTATGTTCTTTGTCTGTGGTGCTTCTGGGGATTAATTTCAACAAAGACTCCAGCCTGCATCAGCAACTTTAAAGTTGCTCTGTGAGAAGTGTGATGGCACTTGGAAAAAAAAAATCGTTTTCCATATTAATTAGAAGTTACTACTGTAAAATTGATGTCAATTATCTAGCACTTTATTATGGAGAAGCAATAGCCTCTTTGTAGTCCAGGTGTCAGCAGCCTTTTCATTACAATGAGAAACGTTGCTATTCAGTTGAATTCATGAGGAGAAACACTCAGGGACTATGAGTTGTTGTGGAGATTAGGGAGAGAGAAAAGGGGGAAGATTTGTACTAAACCTGGAATAAACAAGCCAGTTTGAGGACTGCAATGTAAAAGGCACATTTCTACTGCAATGGGAAAACCCTCGTGTCTCTTCCTCCAGCCTCCACCCTCTGAGCTGAGGGGATAGACTGCTGAGTTTGCTTGTGGTATTTTGGGCTTTGCCCAGGTTTGGGAGGTGGGACTGCCAGAATTCCCTCTGTGTGTGGTACACAGGCAGTGACAAGCACTCCCCCACCTCTGCAGGGAGGACAGAAGGCATGTTTGGCTGCCCTCACCCTTGTGCCCTGTCATGCAGTAGCGCTGAGGAGAGGTTGGCATTACATGCCCCATGGACTGGCTGCTCCATCCTCTGGCATGGGACAGATGGGACCTGACAGGAGAGCCCCTGGCTTTTCTGTCCTGTGAGGGCTTGCTAGTCCTGACCTGGAGAGCCTCCCACGTCCCAGCCGTGTGAGCAGCAGGGAGTTGGTGGGGAAAAAAGTGCATTTTAACCTGGGCGTTGTTGGGGTGGTTTTTTGCCTTTTGCTTGATGTGAGATCATTCAATCAGTGCTGTTCTAACTGCTCCTGTGTCATGGTGGGTGATGACTGTCTTATGGGCACGGAGAGGCTTTAGTGAGGTACTGGTGATGCTGACTGATTGCATTCTTGTGCTTTCCTGTGCTGATTAAAAAGACAGTGTAGAGACCTTGATTTGTTCTTGCTTCTGTTTTTCCTTTTATTTTTCTGTCATTATCTGTTCATGCTTCCTGGAACCTACCTACCACCGGCTTCTTTGCTGGGTGCTGTGAATTGCTGGTGCTCTCTAATTTTATGTTCCAAGGCAGAGACTGCAGTTGCAGATGATGAAAGATTCTGCAGGTTAAAAAGTTACTAAGCAATGAAGCAAATGATGTCTGCCAGATAGATGGGCCCTAGTGCTGCATGTTGCCCATTAGGTTTTACTGCTGGTGCAGCTCCCCCTCTGGCTTTGCTGCTAACAGTAGCCGTGTTCTCCTGGGCACAGTGCGGGTAGGAGACTGCTGTGTGTAATCCCTGTGTTTCCCCAGGACAGGCTCTTCCAGGAGGTGCGGTCTCTCCTGGGGGAGTGCAGTATGTTGGCTCTTGTTGAGGATCAGTCAGAGGGAACAGCTCTGGTGCAGTAAGGAAGAAGTTGATGTGTAGTGGCTAGTACAGCAAAATGATGGTCTGTTTTGAATGCTGAGAATTTCAGGGCAGGGGCAATTGCTTCTGGGGGAAATGGTTTCAGAGATGGCGTTCGCAGGAGGCCACTGACCCAACCAGCCGAGGTTGTCCGTGCAGTTTGCAAGGTAGTGGTGAGCTGGTGGATGGAGCAAAGTAAGGAGCCACAAACTCTGTGAAACAATCTTGTTCCCTTGGGTGCAGTGACCTGGCATGGCATGGGTGGGATGCTGCAGAGACCTGAGCTCCACATCAGTCCCTCCTTTGGAAGCCAGCCCTTCTGCTGTCTTCCTAAGGGATGCCTCTACTCACAGTAACACAAGAGTGTTGGTGTTACTGGGGAAGAAGAGTTTTATGGGGTGTGGGCAGTTGTAGCTGCAGGAGGAAGCTGAAATCTGAATGCCGCAGAAAGCACTTGCTGTTCAGAGCAGCTCCTGAAAAGTTGGTTTGGGAACACGCATGCAGGGACCCGAATCACTAGCATTTCTCTGGAACTTCTGGAAAGCAGTCAGTGAGTGAGTGGTGGGGCAGGGGGTTAATTTGATGGCAGATTATCTTTAAATTACAGTGGTGCAGCTCCACTGAGTTCTGGTTTGTTGCAGTGGAATAAATGAGCGAATGTAGCCTCTGGGGCTGCTACAGGTAACTGCGGGAAGGGAATTCAGCAGCCTTCACTCTTCTTGTATTGACCCTGTCTGAGTTGCTTGCTTCCGTCATACTGCTTTTTTAAGACTCTGATCCCCCTAAGGTAACCTACAAAAAGAGTTTTAGATTGTGACTCCATTAGGGTTTTTTTTTCCACTGTAAAGTTCCAGTAAACCATTAAAAAAAAAAAAATAGCTTCCCCTGCGTGTTTATCCTTGCAGTCTGAGGGGTGTCACATCAAACTCCTTGAAGATCATCTGCAGTCCTATTTCCTCTGTCCTTGCCTGACACTAAAACTGGTATTTTTCCAGCTTCTTATGAGATTGTAAAAATCTGAATGACTATTTAAAATCTGTTTGGAAGAACAGCTAAAAGTCCCTTCCTAAAGTCCCATCCCATACTTGACCATCTTGGAATTCATGTTTTCTAGACTAGAGACTTCCAAGAAGAATGGGTTGAACAAGACCTTGAAGTAAAAATGCTTTAATCTCAAAATTAAATTGCTCTAGTTCCTTTGGATGTGACAGAAGGGTGCAGATAAAGATCTTGTGTGTTTAAGGAAAAAGGCTGTTCTTCCTGCAGTAGTTTTCCTGAGCAACAGTCAAAGCAACATGTAAGAAGAGCAAAGGATGCTAACACACAGTCTTCTATTACACAGAGGATGTGAGTTTTTTGTCATCTGTGTAGGAAGTTGATGCCTTTTAAACCTTCCTGTTAGATATTCTTAATGCCTTCTGCTGCTTTTTGACCTGTCCTCTATCTAGCAGCCGCATCTTAAAGAGCAGATGAAATTGTCTCAAGGATGGCAGGTCCTAATCTCAGTAATAGTTTCTATCCATTACAAGGTATGAAGTTGAAATGATCTGTGAGTGGGTTTATCTCAGATCCCACGTAGCATTTTTTTCTCAGCAGCAGCAAGAAAGGGAAATTATCAGGCAGTGGGGAGAAGCTGTTTATTTTTAACTTACCCTTTCTTTTTAAGTTCTATTTCATAATTAAAGGAGATAAGGAGTGGAAGCCAATGAAATACATAACTAAAGGGATAAGCTGATCTCAGGTTTGCTGCAGAGATTACGATAAGTAATAGAGACTTCGGGGCCTCTTTTACCTTCCCTGTCCTCATCGTTAAGTATCAAACTGAGTTCTTAGCTGCCTTTCAAAGGTGATGCAAGAAGGCAGACTTAAAGGGTTATGGTTACAGAGCTCACTGCTGCCTCAGAGTTTGCTTCTCTTCACCATGGTTTGAGGATGCCTCTCTTGAGTATCTGAAGAGATCTCTACTCAGAGCTAGCAAGGAGGAGTCCTGATTCTTCCTAAAGAAACACGTGCATCCATTGACTGATCACACCTGTGTGGCACTGTGCAGGCCTGTGTGTATGGGAATACAAGGAGACTGAAGGGAAGGTTTCTGGGGAGTGGGTTAGCCCTGAATAAAGTCTTGAGTTACTGCTGGAGAAGCCTGTTCAACTCCTTACCTTTCAAACCAGGTTCTTCCTCTGCAGCTTATTAATCTTGGTCAATTTGGCTTCCTCCGATTGACAGGAGCAAGCTGCCAGATTCTTTATTGCTCAGAGGAAGGGGCATTATGCTATTACACTCCATCCCTAGTGGATAGTTATTCCTGTGCCCAGGTGGCTTTCTTTCATCGTTGTTCTTGGCTCTGCAATACATCTTGCAGCTTCTGCACACAGGAACAAGAAGGCAGGCTGAATTTGGGGATGGCTGTCGTTGTAGGGGTTTCTTTCTGCCAGTGGAGCTGACAAACAAAACAGCATTAGGAAATGAATTCTGGAGAGGAGGCTGCGAGCCTTTGCAACACTGGCAGGCTGTTCTTAAATAACATTGCAGAATCAGAATCAGTGCAGTTGGAAAAGGCCTCTCAGACCTTCAAGTCCAAATGCTTATTCCTGTCCATAGCTTGCCTCTGGAATGCTGGAGGACAGTTGAGCTGCAGACTGCTGTGTGACCATCTCACCTGGAAACCACTTTTGGAATCCCTTTTTTGCCCCCAGTCCTTATTTGGATGACTCCCTGTGGCTTCTGCCACCTCAGGCCCTAGCATAAGTGTCTCTGTGCACCATTGCCACACGCAGAGTTTGGGGGAAACAAGCTTTTGAAGGAACCCTAAGCAAGTTTCGGTTTCTTAGAATAAAGGATGTAAGGACAAGATTCAGTCTTGTAAACTGCCGGAGCTGCCAGATGCCTAAAGGGGCAGTTGAGAGTAATGCTTACATTGTTGGGAGTACAAGAGAAGTGCAAGGGCTCCTTGTTGTTCTGATCACTGTTGTCTTAAATCCTCTGCAGTGCTCTTAGGATCTTTCCTGAGTTGTGATGCCTTGGAGCAAGGTCCTCTTCCTTTGCACCTTGCAGCGTGTGTCTTCCTGACTGAAACTTGTCATAAGCAGGGGCTCAACTGTTGCTATTCTGTTTAGCTCTCAGAGCAAATGGAAACAGCTAAGAAAGAAGTTCATGTGTTTAACAGAATTGTTTCGGGCATATGTTTGCCCAGGAGTGTTGAGCTCTATGGTTCCTTGTAGGAACATTATTGTCACCAACCATCTCACAAATGCTTTGAGGAATATGTTAGTCCATGCAATGCTTTAAAGCTAAAAATCATTGTGGGAGTCCCTCTTGGTGTTCCCTAGTTAGGAAAATGAATAGTTCAATAGCACAGAGATGTGTAACTATGAATTTGCAAGTATAGCCCAATGCTGGGAGCAGAGTAGGGCAGTAATAAAAGCTGGAACTGCTGTGGTTGCAGTGAAGGCCGACAGTAAAGTATCTCGTGGGCAGAAAGACCTGAATTCATGTCTTCATCTCTTTCTAAAAGCAGTGTCCGTACCAAAGGTTGGTCTTCTCTTAGTGCCTGTCAGAAGCTTGTTCGTATCAGGAGAGACATACAGTGCTCTGTATGGAGGCTGACCTGAGCAGCTGTAGAAGCTGGTGATTTAGCAGGCTGTGAACAGTGATTCACAAGCCAGGAGGGAAGTGTGGTGGCAAAACTAACCTTGGAAGGACCGTGGGGTTGGGCAAACCTGTGTTTGTATAGTGCTTCTGTGTTGTATCTGGGTATACATGCGGTAATTAGCTGCTTGATTTATTAGTATGTCTAATTCTGATGACAGAAAGCTGCTGCTGTCATGGGTATAGGTTCCATCTATCATTCTCATGAATGGAGAAATTCTGTGAATTTCAGGACTGTTCCTTGGCATTAGGAAGACTTCAGTGCCCACCTCCGTGTTGTTAGTCATGAGCCAAATATTGGCTGTTAAAGCCATCTCTGTTGTGAAAACAGGTGCCAGAGCTGTGATCTATCTCAGCCTTGCTCCTCCTGTGCCAAGGCGTCCGTGGTTACTGATTCCTTGCTGTGCTTGGCTGTTTCTGGCAGGTTTTGGAAGTGGTACGGTCCAACTACGACACGCTGACCCTGAAGCTGCAGGACGGACTGGACCAGTACGAGCGCTACTCAGAGCAGCATAAGGAGGCTGCCTTCTTCAAAGAGCTGGTAAGCTGCCTTGACTCTGCACAGTCAACAGCCCTCTTCCAGAGCCTTTGCTTATGGCCTGGGCAGTTGTATTTGGGGTATAGCTGTTGCTCCACTGGACTGCCTTCAAAGACAGGGCAGGAGCAGGATCTGGACAGACACTGCATGTCTTAACAGATCTGAGAGCTTCCTGGAGCTCCCTGGGTGGCTGAAGAGGAACCTCCAGGCTGCTTAGGCCAACACTGGTCAGATAGTCTCTGTCCCTTTTGCCATGGGGATTTGCTGTGCTTTGTAGTGATAAATTTGTATGGGGAGAAGATGACTGAGCTGCCTGCTCCCACCTGGGGTTTAATCTTGCAGAGCAACTTTGCTTTTTTGCTGTTGTTAAGGGGATCATGAAGTTTGGGACTGAGCGGAGCACATGATGCCAGTGAGACGTGTTCCTGCTCATTGCTTTCCTCCATCGCTCACAAAATAGGGTTCCCAAGCAAAGAAAGTGAAGGTATTCCCTAGAAATGCCTCCATCTGCAAGAGGAGAAGGAAGACTGATGGTAGGAAGCCCCATAAAAATTATAGAGCAGAGACAAAAATGAGTCTAAATAATTCAGGTTAGTAGTTATAATTCTTCAGCAAGCCAGCTTGCTTACCCTGCTCCAGAGAGCCCTGATGGAACTTTTTGTGTCCAACAGCCACATGAGCATGGAGGCAGTGTTTTGGTAGTGGCTGATGTCTGAGGGAAGCCTCACTCTTGAATTATTACAGCTTCAGCAAAGGGAGGGGTCTCTAACTTTGGCAGCCTTCTCCACCAGTCTGAGAACAGATTCCTTCTCCCAGCTCTGTCCCTGCTGATTGATGAGTAATTGATGCCTGCCCACTCTGTCACGAGTCTCCATGAGTTTGGTCATGTTGTGCATCCCTCTGTCAGCTCTGCTCCCGAATAGGCACCTGAATTGGTTTTGTTTCCTTTTACAGAATGCTTTTAACTGTCTTGGGCTCATTCCAGCCCTGACATTGGGTAGTATATGGGCAAAACCACTTGCAATTGCTTCTGTGCTATTTTTCTGTGTTCTTTTGTGCCTGTTTTTGTCTCTCTGGCCTGCTGTTTGATACAGCTTTCCTGGAATACGTGCAAAGAAATTTGGCCATAGCCTTCCTGTGACACAGGCTTCTTCTATTACTGTACCCTGTAAATAAAACACATTCCTGTTTCTGTTGTCATCTCTTCTGTCCCAAGGGCTCCCACCCTCAGCCAACATCTCCTTCCCCAGCCTCTTGGCCACATGACTGCTCTGCTTCCTGCATGTCCCACTTTCCACTTGGCCTGGCAGAAGCTCAGGCTGATCATGCCAATTGATTAAAATGACATTCTCAGTCCTATGATCATCACAGCCACAAAACACTTCAGCTAAAATTATTTTCTTCCTAGACTAATTTCCTATTTTTTCAAAATCCCAATTTTGTATCATTTAAGAATCTGTTTATCATAACCAGCCCGTCAACTCCCTTCTGAAAATTGCCCATCCAGGTACCCCTGGGACCCTCTCCTCAAGAGCATATAAAAGCCTGAATAATTACTGTATAAATGTGCTGATTTGACCCAGTTGTGAATCTGTTTAATCCACATCTCTAGATGCCCTGAGAATTGGGACCCTATTAAATGTTCTTTACTCACAGCTACAGAAAATCCCCTGCATTCCATTAAGCCGTTCCCTCCACACAGCGGGAAATGAACCTGATACGTTATGATTTGTCTGCAGTAAATCCAGTTGGCCTCTCGGCCTCCTTGCCCTGTTTTTCTCTAGGTGCACAGTAACTGATGGCTTTATTAATTGTTCAAACAACTCATCAAAAAGGCCCTAATCTGCCCTGTCTTCCCCATAGCCTCTTCAAACCAGGTAGTTGCTTGCTTTTTGTGAAGCTTCTGAGTCTTTACTTCAGCTTCTGTTGCCGGTCTGATGTTGGATAATAGCCCTCTGCCAAATGGTTTGAGTTTAACCTCTGAGGTTTGCAGGATTTCATGGAGGGGGCAGAGGGAAGTTGCTGCAGTTCTCTTTGTGGGCTGTACCAAAGGAGCAGGGCTGGTGGTGAACTACAGGTTTCCAAATTCACATTGGTCCCATCAGGTCTTCCTGGACAGGATCTGTTTGCAAGTAATTCTTTCCAGATTCTACCAGGTTTTTTTATCACTAGCTGTGAATGCATCAAAGCAAACCCTTCTTGGGTGGGGAATGACACAGAGGAGACATTTTCCTTTTCAGCTGCCTTTTTATCCCTCTTTGCTCCCATTAAGTAGGTGAGCAGAAGCTTCCCCAAGCCATTCTGTGGGCTGCTTTATGCTTAGAAATCTTGTTCTCACTGCTTTGGTAATGCACTGCTTCGCTTCTCTTGCTTTGCCTCAGTACTGCTCTTTCTTGCTAATACCAAAGAAAACTCTGCTTTCTTCTCCCATTGCCTTTACAAAGAGGTTTTCAAAGGCTGCGATACTGCGGCCACATTGTGGTGGAAGGTGATGTGCAGATTGTTTTATCAACTGGGTTTTTTGGCGTGTTGTGCTGCCTTTGAGGGGCTAAAGGAAGGAAGTTAGGAAGTTTTCTAACACTTTTTATTTCTTTTCCTTTGAAGCCTCAGGGATGTCATTTGAGTTCTGTGCTGCTTTGATAGAATGAATGGTTTAGATGTGAGCTTTTGGACCCTCACATTGCAGCTGGAGGAATGTGTGGAAAGAGATTTCAGCATTTTTCCAACACATTCACTGTCTTTGCAGTTAGATAGGTTTCATCAGTCTCAACATAGTCTGATTAGGGATTGATTTCTACAGGGGAAATTATATTAATTTGACTTCTAATTAAGTGTAGTAGTCAGTGTAAACCTTCTTCCCATTGTACAAATAAATTAAGGGCTGCTTGTTGATGAGAAATAGGTTTAATTGATGAGACTTGCTGTGAAATAGGAGTGTCAGTACAACCCTGCACACTTCCAGCTCTAATGACACAAAAGTAGAACTGAATCATGTTTTCCCCTCATGGTTAATGCCATCACTTCATCCATTCTTTCATTCACTCATCCTTCTCCAGATGATGTCAGCATTTCATGCATTTCCCATTTCTTCAAAGTTTGTGGACTAATAGTAAGAAAACTATTTAAAAGCTCTTTTCGCCCTAATGCTCCAGGGTACTCCATACAGAAGCAAGAGAGAACGTGCTCTGCTTGTACTTCCTTGCAGAATGAATGTTAAAGCTCTAACCCGAATTTCTGCAGTTTTGGGGCCTTTGTGTAAGCCAGTCTGGAGGGATCTGGTAAATTCCAGGCTGGCAGCCAAGCCTGGGCTGCCCACTGCACCACGAGCTAGGAGGAGTCCTGGGGTGTAGCCTTATGGAGCAGCTTAGGTAGACTACAGGAAGCTTCTGAAGTTTATCCTTTTTACAGACTGACACCTCCCTGTGTAACTGTCTGGTCTTCCAACTCCAAAACAGAGTTGAGCTCTGGCTCCTTGTGCTGAGCCCTGGTGCTGGAGATAACTTGATTTAACTCTAATTTGAGTTATTCTTACCTTTTAAGCGGGTTGGCTCAGGCTGCCTGATTTCTCACAGCAGAAGAAATGCTGGGCAGAGATTTGTGTAAATGTCACTCTTGTGCGTTATCGTGCCCACTCTTCTCCCCAACTTGTGTTAAGGCAGATCTACATCCATCTAGATTGCTCCTGACCAGAATTTGTCTAAAGCTTCTCTTGAAACCCGAAGCTATCTTTAAATGAAACTAGCTCCACAGGAGCTCCAGGTGAGCTACTCCATCGCTTCACAGCCCATAGGTTTTAAAAGTATTTCCTCTTTTCCTGTGTAAATCTTCTTTGTCTTAAATTAGGCTGAGTATTTCTTGCCCCATCCCTGGGGAGCCACATAAATATTACTCACTGTTCTCTTTCTGACCTCATTTTACATAATGGAGTGTGTTTGCTCTATTCCTCCTTCTCTTTGCAAACTAATCAGGCTAATTAATTTCTTGTGCTCTACCCCATAGCTACAATTTCTGCTAAGCCCTGTGTTCTCATTGTGCCACTCCAGCCTCCCTTTCTGGGCTTGCAGAGACTCCTTCTTGGAGACCTTGATTTATATACAAGCTGGGAATCTTCTAATGTTGGTGCCTGGCCCCTGGCAGCAGTTCCTGAGGCCAGGAGCTCATTCCTGCTTGTTCTTTCTGTTGCTGGGACCCACAGAAATGCTTCTGGACAGAATAAGGATACTGGCTTACACTACTTACAGCATCTGCCCCTTTTCTTCAGGCAGTCGCTTTCCCCAGGGCAGAGGACTCCCCACAGCTTGTTACCCTCGTTCTTTCCTTCTTGTAAGAACTGGCTGGATCACTGGCATGGGAGCGCTTGGTAGGACTGGGACCAAATCCTGTCAGTGGGACTCCTGACTCCTAGCAGCAAGACAGCCCAGTGCCAACCAGTGTTCTGGAGACCACTTGCAGTGGTGTTTAACACAGGGGACAACCTGACAACCTGTGGTTATCTTGCAAGACATGGTCCCAAACTATTTGAGGATGGAGTAAGTAAAAAGACACCTAAAGAAGAAAGCTGAGGGGTGCTCCAAGGGAATGAAGATACTTGGAGTCTCTGCCAAGCATCCTGATGAAGGAGAGTTTGTGGTTTCTGCAGATGACGTAAAACTTAAGAGCTTTGTCTTTAAGGGTAGACATCTTTCCTGGCATGCTCAGGTTGTTAGGGTCTGTGCAATGGGGCTCACTGGGGTTCATTTCTCAGCTTTCCCTGTTAACCTTCCAGGTTTTGATTTCCTTCCCTCTCTTACACATTCTGCCTTTTGGGTAGCTTTCTGCCCTTTCCCTCTTTTTTCCTCACCAGGGCAGCAAGTGGGACCCTCGGCTGTATGTGTATATATATATATATATATATATATATATATATGTGCTCTTCCAGTCCCCAGTGTTGGGATTCCTCATTATGCATCTATATAATTCTCTCCCCAGTGCTTTTGTAAAGCACAAAACACTAACCAGGTCAGCAACAACCTTATTATCACAGGCTCTGAGTCTCTGGGAACTGTAATCCTGTTGTTTGGATGAGCTTGTGTCAGTTTTGCTTTCTGTCACTGCTGCACAGTCACTGACACAGATGATGTTTGACTTTGTTTTCTTGTTGCCAAGTGCAGCTGAGACTGAGCCCAGTCTGGGGCCTGCATGTTTGGCCAGTGAGTCTGCAGGCATGAGGGGGGAAGGGAAGCTGCTGTCAATAGGGCTGCCCAGCTCTTCTTCGTGCTCTGTGGGTGACCAGAAGTCTGGGTGTCATTGAGGGATAAAGGTGTCTGTTCTTCAGAGACAGTCAGTGAGCCAGCTGCATGTGTACGGCACTCGGAGTACACACAGTGGCTCTGAACCTGGGGGTTTCTTGCCAGCCTGGGTGATAATGTGTGTTTACAGCACAGTGGCATGGCCTCTGTCCTTTCCTTCAGTCTGTATCTTTGGCTCTGTGGGTTCTGGAGCAGGACAAAGCCCATGGCACTGCATTAATCCAGGAAATGCTGGCTGGCACTCCAGTGGGGATAGAATATGATCTTCAAGCTGCACCCTGGGAGTGCTCACTTCCCCCATCTCTTTGCCCCAGAACAGGAGACGCTTAATAGCTCATGCATCCACATAAAGCATCTTGTCCCATCTCTGTCTCATTGGGAATTTACTCTCCTTGCTGGATGTCATGGTAGACGTTCCTGTTTTTCCAAGAAACGGCTGAACCTCAGCATTTCCTTGCTAGGCTGGAGTCTCAGTGAGAGCTTGCTGCAGCAATTTCTGCGGAGCTGTAAATGCAGAACAGCTTCATGCTGAGCGTGGAGGTCAGCAGTGTCAAAACTACCAGGCTCACGAGGAGCCAGGAAGAGTCCCGTGGCTAAAACATCTCATTTTGTTTCTGTCAGGTTCGGTCCATCAGCATCAATGTGAGGAAGAACCTTGCTTTCAACACGCTGAGCCAGGAACTGCTGCTAAAGGAATTCTCTACGATCTCGTGAAGCGGGGACGCTGCCACTGCGCCGGCTGAGCAGAGACGGGCCCGTGTGGGCAGGGACACTCCAGCTCTGCAGCCGGTCGCCCATTGCCTCCTGCCTGCGGAAGGGACTGTGTTTCTTTTAGGGGAACGCCTTGCTGCTGTGTGTTTGATCCCAAAGGAATGTGTTTCAACAGAACTTGGGCTGAGGAGAGGTGATTGGGATGTTGAGGAGGAAGCAATTTTTTATGGTGCCATGGGAGTGGGCCGCCGTTCCTGTGACATAGCAATGGGAGATTCCCTCCACAGCCTCAGGGAAGATGCACTGGAAACCTTTGTAGCAGAGCTGGGGACAGCTCATGACTGAAATAATAAAACCAGCCCAGCTGTGTGAAACTGTTCTGGGTAGAGGTTGCTCACCTGCTCTATGGGGAAAACTCTCTGATCCCAGGTGAGGGCTGGCTGTTCTTTTCCATCAGCCTGGGTCACCATGTCCTCCTGTAATGTAAGTCAAATCCACTCCCATCCCATTGGGAATGGCTTTGGATTATAAAACACTTTCCCCAAGGAGCAGGCCTTGCTCACTGCTGTCTCCTGATGTCAGAAGGTGTCACTTCAACCAAGCCATTGGATTACTGGAGAAGGGGAAACTTTGCCTCCAAGGCTGTTGGCTTACAGAGTCCAGGGTGAGCCAGTATACAAGAACATGGGTCATCAAACAGCACTTTGTTACTGGAGACCAGCTCTGCTTGGGGTCACTGTTGCTTGCCCCAGCTCATCCGCTGTTTCTAAGGTAGAGGGACATTTTTAGATATTTGGTTTTCATGGGGCAGAGGACAGGCTGACTCCTTCTCCCACTCACCTTATTGCCCATCAGAGACCGCTTTGCGACAATCCTCCTCTTCCTCACAGGAACATCTACCTTGCACATGTTTGCAGGTGCCTGGTGACCTTCATAAATGAAGAAGTCTCCAGTTTTTCCCTTGTGTGTAGCACACAGTTAAAATTCATCTGGAGAAGTAGTGACTTCACTTTCTCACCCTCCTTTCTTCACCAAGCGACTTACAGCCACGGTCTGCTGAGAGCTTCCCAAGGAAGAGCTCTGGGATGATGCTGTGGGGCACAGGCAGACCTTTCTGCTCCAGAGCAGGTGCTTCACAGGTGCCCAGATCTGGCAGAGCCTGTTCAGAGTGCTGTGTCAGGCTCCCAGCTCAGGAATACACAGCATAAACATCCATTCCACACCTGTTGCCTGCTTATGCATTTTCAGCTCCCAGCAGTGATGTTAGGATCCAGCCTGACTTGGTGGACTGAAGTGGAGAAGTTATTTACATCCCAGATCCACAGGTTGTTTTTTTTTTCCCCCTAGAAAACAGGTGGTTTTTTTAAAAAGTGCCTAGTCCTGCCCTTAGCCTTGTAGGTTAGTGTGAGTAATGTGGATGTCATGCTCATTTACTACCATTTTTAGGCAAGGCTTTTTCATGCTAATGTGCGTTAATTGTGTTAATGTTTCATCTTACCTGCTATGAGCATGGGAAACTGAAAGCTGTGTCCTTGGCCACCCACTGGGCACAACACCCGATGAAGTCCCTATGTTTTCCTTGGGAGCACCGGCTTCTCTCAGCAGAAGATAACTATTCCTCAGCAGGGAATTGTCTGGCTTTTAACAGCTAAGCCAGACGCTTGTTTGCTTTCTGCCATGCAAGCGTATGGAAATGTGTATGTGTCAGAGGGACAGTGGTTAGGAGAGCAAGCAGGCTCCATAAAATCACTGCTTGAGAACAGGCCAGGCCATGTAGAGGAGACAGCTTCTCCAGTGGAAAATGAGGAACAGTTGTTTGCAGCACGAGGTGCTTGTCTGGGAGGGATAGAGGGGGATTTCACCTCTGAGGGGGGAGTTCCTTCTCAAGGGGACTTGAGGTGCAGCCCTAGCATTGTGACTGTTGGAGCATTGAGTCATCCAGCTGTCCCCATGCCTCCTGTTCTCTGAGCACATTTAGGCTGAGCCTAGACACATACGTAAGAGAGTTTGGGATGAGTCTGCTTCTGACTTGGCAACCTCTGGAATTTTCAGCTTCTCACTCTGGGCTCAGCTATCCAAAGTCTTGTCTCCCTGAGGATGCTCCCTTGCTAGGATGGTCATAGAAGCCCAGGCTGTGTGTGAGAGCAGCTCCGGAGCCCAACCCTCATCCAAGTCTGAGCTGGGGAAGACTGTGATACGTGTCCTCTTGTCACACTGTCACTGAACCAAGCACTGTAAATGGATGTACATACAAACCTAGAGCTCAATAAATAGCAGAGCCCCACCTTTGCAGAGTGTGCAGTGTTTGTCCTTCACAGGGGGGAGAATGGGGTGGTTATGGGAGTGGCCCTGCCATCATTTGGTGGCACACGGGCTTCAGCAGGGCTATCACCTGTCCTTGGGCTCTTCCTGCCTGTGCAGAGGGAGGTTGTGGTGCTGCACAGTGATGCTTTGTCCTTGGTCCAGTCTGCAGGTACCATCCAGTAGTCAGCACCCCTCTTCCTCTTACGTGTCCCTGTGGCTGGCACTAGGGAAACCATGAGCAAGGGATGCAGGGACCTGCCTGTGCGTGGTGTGATGCTCTCTGCTGCTGATGTCAGTGAACTCTGCTCACAGATTCTGCCGCACATTCGCCTGCTTTGTTAAACACCCTACTACTATTTGTGTTTTGAGGCCAGAAAGTCTGGCCTCAAACTGAGCAGAAAGTCATTTAAATCTAAACGTTCAGCTTCAGGATGTGTCTGACAGCCTCAAACTTTCCCGTATCTGATCTGAGCAGGTGAGTGTATTTTGTTATATCTAATTCATAACTGTCTGTTATTGGAAGAGCTGTTTCTGAGGCTTGGGGAGTGTGGGGAGAAATCAGATTGCTGCTTTTAAATTATGCAGCAGCTGCAGGGAGACAAATATTTTACAAAATAATGACCGATTTCTGGAGGAGTTGAATTTGAGCTAAACTTTGAAGGGAGTTACTAAAAATTGTTTTGTAAGTGCCACTGTGATTTTTGATCTCTTTTTCCTTAGCTCTTACAGGTCCCACTTTTCATGCAGACTCGAGAGAGAGGTAGATCCTCAGGAACTGTCTTCCCTGCATGGGCTGGCAGCTCCACGTGATGTTTTGTCTGTTCTTTGGGGCTGCCAGGAGCAGGTAGTTGCAAATCCCTGATCATATACAGCAGCCGAAGGGTAGAGTGCACCTTTGCCCACCTGCTGTGTTTGGTTTGCAAACCTCTTTGTCCTCTTCCTTGTCATGGCTGGTGCCTGCTCTGGTCCCATATCCATGGCACAGGGGCCGTTCCTCTGCAGGACTGAGCTGCCTTCCATGTGAGCATGTCCTGGTGTCTGTTGTGGGGTGCTTTTCTCTTCCTGCTTGAAGAATTGGACACTCTCTGCTCTGGGGTCCTGCAGACTGTTGCATGGTGGATATCAGGGGGAGAAGTCCCAGAAAGAGGTATCTCCTAGACAGCACTTGCACGAGGGATCAACTGCAGTGTGCTCTACCTGCTTCCCCACACTTCCCTCGCAGGGTGGAGCTGCTCTCTTTCCAGTACAGGGCAGGCAGAGGGAGTGGCTGTCCCCCTGCCAAGTCACAACTGCCACTGCGTGTATGGGGACGGTGTGTGGCCAGCAGTCAATGGTGAGATTTACAGCTGGCTCTTGGCACTCAAAAGCAGCTCTTGGTGTCAGCACTGATGTGTTATGGATATTTATTCTCATCTCCTGTGGAGCTCTGTTTTCCCATTTGGTACTTGTTGGGATGAGCAGGGGTCGTGCTGGACACAAGTATGATGGGGTTTTTTGGCAGATGAGCCAGTTGGCAGTTGAGTCATTGCAGTAACCTGGAAGGAAAGAGGTAAAGCCCAGCTTAAGGAAGTGTAGAAATCCAAAGGGGCCAGACTAAGATGTGCTTTTCCCCTGGTGGCAGCTTATTAATGCCTTTGCTGATGCTTTCAGGGGGAGGGTAGACAGAAAAATAAGGGATGAGTGGAAGTCTGGACCAGGAGTCTAGAGAAGGGATGGAGGGAAAGTTGTAGGACCTGGAGGGCCCTGGGGCTGCTGAGAGTCCTTCATGCTGGTCAGAACCCTGGTTCTCCCCACTACAGCACGGTGTGATTGTGCCCAGCGGGACACTGATCGAGCAGAGGGGTGATCCCAAATACATATGATAGGCAGCACGCTCGAGGGAGCATTGCTGAATGCTGTTGTCTTTTTAAAGCTTCTCTGGGCCACCCTGGCAGATGCTCAGGGATGCAGACCTCAGATCTGACCCGGCATGGCTGTCACCCCTCAGGGTTGTGACTGACTGTAAAGAGAGATGTTCGGGATGGGGCTTCCCCAGCCTCTGCTCTGCAGCTGCCCACACATCGCTCAGCTTGTGCCCAGAGGAGCCCCTGCTCTCCTGGACAGAATGGGGCTCCCCTGGAGGGCCAGAAGAAGCACAGGGTCCTGTGCTGCCCTCTCCCAGCTTGGCAGCTGCCGGAGCACGGGCTGGGCCATGCTCTGCAGCCTCTGCTCTCTGTGCTGTCCCTCCAGGGCTAATTGAATCATGTGGCTGGAAATTGGATCCAATTGAATAGATTAAATGAGCCGGGCTTGCCGCTCACTGCAGCACAGCTCAGAGCCTTGCCAAGCTGCTGCCAGAGGCTGGGAGCTCCCAGGAGTCCCCTGGGGGCAGGAAGGGGCTGGGGAGGCTGCCGGGAGATGGACACCCACTGCGCTGGGCTGCTTCTCCAGCTCTGCTGTGACAGATGAACCCTCAGCCATTTCTCAGTGATGTGCAGCCTGGCTGTGTCCCAGGGCCCACAGGTCGCTCTGCTACAGGCATACAGAGGTTGGGTTGGCTTGTTTCCCTTCTGAAGCAATTAATGACTAATTAGCTGGAGCTCCCCTGCTCCAGGGTTCAGCCAGGGCCCTGCCAACAGTGTACAGGGGTCAGGATGCTCTAATGACCTGTGGCTGCTCAGGAGTTCCAATCCTGTTGTTCCCCCAGCCTACAAGTGGAGCAAGTGGTGCTCCAGCAGCACCCAGCTACAGCACCCTGGCCCCATGCCCTGCTTTCTGCTGCAACCATTGCCAGGCCGGCAGGATGGGATAGGATGGAATGGGATGGGCAGCTGAGAGCAGAGTGCCGAGACCACAGTCACAGCACAGACATCCCCTCCCATGGAGGTGAGCTCTGCCCTGGCAGAGCAGGAGGACACGTGTCCGCAGTGTGGACTCGCTCGTGACAGATACACATCTGCTCCCATAGCAGACCTGAGCTGCTGAGAGAGTCCCTGATGTGGCATCCAGTGTGGCATAAATGAAGATTAGAAATAGTATCTAGTTCCTCTTTAAATAAAAGCTGAGCCCACGGGCACTGAGCACACAAACATGAGATGCTTTGTAATGCTGGGAGGGCTCGTGAGACTCAGGGTATGTCCTGACCCCAGGAATGCTCCTGTCTCCACTCCCCAGACCAAGCCTTTTCTTCACAGAGATTTTGTATCTGTTACGCAGAAGTGGCAAAGAAACATTCTGGGTGGACACAGCCCCACTGCAGCCCACCCAGCAGTGAGGCCCTGCTGGGGAATCCCTCGTTGCTGGAGGCATAAGCAGAGGCAGGTGACTGGCTTTCGAGGATATAGAGTGTGATGCAAAGTCCTTTCTCCCTTCTGCACACCCAGATTTCTCACACCTGCTGGTTTGCATTTGAAGAGGAGGTTCCCTTCCTCCTGCAGCATTCCTGCTTGCAAGACTTTGCCAGCAGCTTGCAGCATCATCTGTTCTTCCTCCAACTTTGTAGGATTTCTCAGCAGTTGAAATTCCCCCTGGGTCTGAATCTCACAGTGGCTCCCACCTGCCCATGTGGCTCTGCAGGGTGGGTTAGTGGAGATGGGAGCAGCCCTCCCCTGTGTGTCCTGGCTGATGTCCCCCTGGGGCATCACTTCCCAAGGACCTGCTGGTCTGCTGTAGCTGTTCCAAGATCCCAGAGACCCATCTCTCTGTAGAGACCAAGGAGCTTGTCTTGGTCTCGTGTCACCCAGATCCATTTCCTCTGCAGATGTAGTAAATATTGTGGTTTATTCCTGAGTGAGGCCATTTGCCCTGCCTGGAGCCCTCCCCAGACACTTCCATGGCCATGAACATCCCTGCTCTGGACTGGGGGCCTGTTGGGGTCCTGGGAGGGGAATAGCCCCTGGTGCAGAGCTGCTCATCTCCATCTGCTGGCGTGTTTGCAAAGGGTGAAGCTGGTTTAAGCAGCTCCTGTTTCTGCCCTCTGCCTCTGGAAGCAGTCCCTGGGTGCTGCACCCCTTGTCCCAGCCTGGGAGCTGCCTGGGAGCCCTCTGCTGTGGCAGTAGAGCTGTCCCTTGTCGCCAAGTGCAAATCTGAGCCCAGAGACACCAGGCGGCCGCAGCCAAAATAGGATTAATGGCATCTGCTGGGAGCACATCCCGAGGACTGCTGTTGATGACCGTGGCTTTAAAATACTGTTAACAGTGGATAAAGCACCGTGATTTCGAGCACTCGACAATTACATCTCTGTTTGAAATTTCCTAAAGATAGGATCAGACTCCTGAGTCCTGCTCCCTGCTTTTTTGATAGAACTAATAAGAATGGAGATATGCAATTAGAGAGCGAGCAGGCTGGTAGGGCAGATCAATGCCTTGCAGTTACCTAATGAAGTGTTAAATTACGTCTTTCCTTCTCCCTGTCCCCCAATCACACCTACCCCAGGCTGTTTGCAGAGAACGGAGGGCCTGGGGGAGAGCTCCCTGCATTCCTCTACCCCTGGGGTGCAGACCCCAGCACTCCTGCCTCCTCTCCAGGGTCATCTTTTGGGGTTTGGGACAGTCTTGGGTTTTGTGTTGAGCCTGGGATTTTCAGCAGGGGAGTGTAGGGCCTTGTGCCCCCAGAGCTCGGGTGTCCCAGCAGGGAGCGGGAGGCAGAGATGAGCCGAAGGGATCAGCCCAGTATTGCAGGGTGAGTGTCCTGGAGGAGGAGCAGGGATGGTTGTGGGTGGGCTCAGCTCAGTCCAGCCAGGGTCTGGACGAGGCTGGTGGCAGCCTTGCACTGTTCTGCCTCCAGCCAGGCTCTTCATAGGGTGAATTTCCAAACTTGTTCCCCAGTTATGACAAGGCTGCAGTGGCTACGCGCTGGGCTGAGGACAAACAAGGCTCCTGCACAGCATGGCCCTGCTCATACTTTCCAGCCCTTCTCACCCTGACTAAGAGTCATTCCTGGCTGCAGCTTCACTGCCTGGGGAGCAGCAGTAATCCTGTGCAGATGTCCCTTATCAAAGCGTTGCTGGCTCTGACAGGGTGACAGATAGGCCACTTAGTGAACATGCCTTGTGCCCGGGCCAGTGTGAATGGGTGATTTCCATCATGACGAGGGTGTCTGAGTGGTCCCAGGGACACCCTGCCTCCAAGAGGCACAGGGTCTGGTGTGCACCTCATGGGGCAGCACTGTTTGGGCCCCCAGCCTGCCTCCCTCCTTGCATTTCCTGCTCATCCCACCCCTCTGCTGGCTGTGGCGAGCCCTGGGGCTGGTTTACATGGCCCTGTTTCTCTCATGGCTCTCTGCTGCTGTCGCAGAGATGAGTTTGGGGACCTGGGTGCATCCACAAGACCCCTGCTGGCCCCAGCAGGCTCGATCCATCCACCTGCTTGCCCTCCACACTTCCCTGGCCCTAGGCTTTGGAGTATGGGCTTCATGGTTAGCTGTGCCTGTGGAGCCCGTGCCATGTGTTGGCCATCTAGAGCACGGCCCTTCCTCCCAGTTACCCCTTGTAACTGGGCTCTGGATTCTCAGGAGCCGACAGAGCTCTCTCTAGCCTCTGGAAATAGTTAATCCAGTGACATCTTCCGCAGTGCAGATCACCAGCCCTGCCTGTGGCTGGCTCCTGCCCATCCTGAACCTGCTGATTGCTTTTGTGGTGGACATGGCCAGCAGCAGCCAGGCTGCACAAAGCACACTTTGATTAAAACCTCAGACACTGCTTAGGTGATTTCCCTCAGCCTAGCCCGGTCTTTTTGCATCTGCCGCACGTCCCGGTGAGACTGAGACGTGTTGCAAGGGATGCTCAGCATCCCGGGGTGACTTTGCCTGGCCAGACGTTCACCGAGGCATCTCTGCACCCAGGGCACCCACGGCAGGGCACCTGTCTGGGTCTGGACAAGAGGGCAGAGACCAGACCCATTCCTGCTTCTCGCACCCTGGCACCCAGCAAACCCCCAGCTCCCAGTGCCCCGAGGAACATTTAGGGGAGGACTTTGTGTTTTTCCCAAGCAGAGAAAGGCTCAAAGGCTGTGAATCCTGGCAGAATGCCCAGCCCTCGTGTCTGCTGAGGAAAGGAGCTGTAACCAGTGATCAAGTGAGTTGTGTCCCCCTTTTTCTACACTGTGGGGAGGGTGGGCTATGTCAGCCTGGGCCTGGGGCTGCCCATGCCACCCTGTGGTACCCACCAAACCACCCAGCTTCCCCCCTCTCCCCAGCCTGGCAAAGCATCTCTTGCTTGCCTGCCAGAACAGGAGCACTTAGCTAGGATAAAAATAGCCATGTTTGCCTCCCAATGGACCAGGGATGGCAGAAGGTGAAAACTTCCCTGTGCAGCTCTGCTGGGCTTGCTACATGCATAGGAGGATGGACCCCGAGGAAGGTGAAGTCAGTGGGTGAGCATGGGCACGGATCATGCAGCCCTCCCAACCTGCTTCCCTGGGACACTGCTGGTCCCCAAGGGCAGCCAAGAAAATGTGGCCGAGCACGTGGTGGAGAGGTTGGAGGAGGGAGGTTGAGAAGGCCAGCAAGCAGCAGGATGGACAAGCCCAGAAGTGCAGGGGATCTGTGGGCTGGCCAGGCTCCAGCTTTGCTTGTCAGGCTAAGCAGAGGGGGCACTGCCAGAGCTGTCCCGGGAGTTTCTCTCCAGCCAGTCAGTGCATGCAGGCTCCGTGCATTGGCCGGGCCACAGGGAGGGCTGGGGGAATGTGTTTAGTTCTCTGAGCATTTCTCCACTGCGTTTTCCTTGCTAAATGGCTCTTATTTTTAGATCCAGGCAGTTGCTAAGCATCACTGCCTCGCTAAGGCGGCTTCTTTCATGGCTTGACACCAAAGCACGCTGACAACACGCTGCCTCGTGAGCATGGCCCTCCCTCCTCGCTGATCTGGATTCCCTTCTGCCCCGCGGCTTCTGTGGGCCGGGCTGGGCACGGAGATCAGGAGGGATGCTTTGCCTCCTCCCGCAGCCCCTGCTGTCCTCTGTCTCTCTGCATGGGTGAGAGAATGAAGGGAGGAGCGCTGGGAAGCGATGGGAGCTGGACAGCCCCTGAGATGTGCCCAGGACCCCTGTCGTGGTGCAAAGTCAGTACTCTGGCAGTGGCACGACAAAAGCCCCTGGTTTTGTCCATGTAGGGGACTCTCCAGCACAGTCTGCATCTCCCGAGGATGGCATCGTGCACAGATGGCAACAAATAACCAGGGGCAGCAGCGGGACATCAAGTTCCCAGTGCCAGATGTACCGGTGGGCTGTGAGCTCCTCTCTTGGCAGCACCGTGCCTCTGGAAGCCTCCCCAAGTATGCTGCTGCTTCACCCTTTCCCTGGGGGGTAGAATCCTGCTAAAGACTCCAACCCTGCATGGAAAGCCATGCTCGGGGTGGGGATGGCAGTGGGCCCCCCTTCTGTGCTTGGCTGCAGGCAGGGGGACCTGGCCGCTCTCCCCACACCTCTCCTGCATCTCTTGACCCTTGCCCATCCCCTCCGTCTCGGACCGATTTCTCATCCAGCGTCTCCCCCAAGGCGGAGATGCAACAGCCCCGCGGGACTGGGCAGGGCTGGGGTTCCCCTGCCTGGGGTTCCCGCGGCGCAGCCCGGCATGGGCACCGACACGCAGGGATCTGGAGACCCTCGCTCCCCCGCAGTGGGCTGTGGGGGTCTGTGCCCCTCCTGCCTCACGCCTGCTCCATCTCTGTCTCCTTCTCCGTCCCTGCGCGGAGCCTGACCGCCGGGGCTCTCCCGAACAGCCGGAGACCGCAGCTCGGTGCAGTCCGGAGCAGCTCTCTCCCTGCCTCTTCCCGGGAGCGCCCCCGCTCTCCGCCCCCCGCCCCCCGCCCGTGCCTCAGTTTCCCCGCGGTGGCGGGGCCGGGCTGGCGGCTCC
>VXAZ01001232.1:484997-531862 GCA_013399875.1 Gymnorhina tibicen
GCGGGGCGGGAAGATGCGGAGCAAGGGCAGGAAGGAGAGCCTGTCCGACTCCCGCGACCTGGACGGCTCCTACGACCAGCTGACGGGTGAGTGCCGCCGCCGGGGAAGGTGCAGCAGCCACTCGGACCACGGCGCGGGGCGGTCCCGGGCACCCGCTTCCAGCCCCGCTGAGCCCCGCTCCCTGCCCGCTCCGCTTCGCCGCACGCCTTGCTCGGGGAGAGGGGGAACGGCCGCGACCCCGGCGCCGGAGCAGGGGGACAGTCCCGACCCCCGGGGGGAGGATGCTCCGGGGGCGATAGGGTTGGTCCCAGCGTGCAGAGGCTGTCCCGAGGCAAGAAAAAGGCCCCGGACGGGGGGTGGGATGCTTGGATCGCTTTTGACCGCCCCCCAAGCTCACATTCCCTCACTGTTACTCCCAAGCCCCTCGGGACACCAGGGTCTGGCCCTGGGCTCTCTCTGCCGTGCCTTGGGCCCCCACTGCCCCCTGGGGTGGCACAGCAGCATCCCGGCAGCAGGTTCCCAGGATACACAGGCTCACTCCGCTCAGAAGACCCCAGCAGCACCAGGGTGCCTGGTGTCTTCACCCGTCACTCGGTGTCCCCTAGAGCATCCCTTGAGACGTCCTGCCCGTGGATGAGGTAGCTGTGGGACAGAGAAGATTAAGACGACCCATTTGTGATCTTGTTGTATTCCCCTCCATCCTCTGCCCCATCAGGGAATTGCCGAGCATCCCACATCCCACAACATCTGTCCATCTGTCACACCTTAGCCTCCACTGTCCGATAGGGAAGTAGCTGGGCTGGAGCTGGCAACACCCCTCCTTCCCCACGTGCTCTCCACAGATGGGGCCAAATCCTGTTCCCTTTCAGGGCCTCTTTCGCAGCAGCTGTGAAATGGGGCAGCAGTTCCCACCTGCCTCCTGGGACCCACGATGGAGCTGGACCTTTCCTTAGCCAGTAGAGTTCAGTGTCCTTGTGCCACAGGCACTGTTGTGTGTGCACAGGCGGCTTCCATGAGTCCCGGGGATGCTTTTTCTGCCAAAGTCTGGGGTGGATTTCAGGATTTGCTCTAGAATTTCAAATAGGTGGTGGTAGCAGGGCAGGACCCCTGCTCTGCTTTCCTGAGCAGCCCCACACATGGGAAACACTCTCTGCCCAAACGTGCTGCAGGGAAGATATTTTTGAGCTGTGTAGGAACTTGGAACCCACACACAACTTTTGGTTTCTCCGGTAACTTTAAAATGGCCATATGGATTTAAATCAAATCAAAGTTAAAAATAAATTCCAGTCTCTCCAAGACTGAGACCTTTAATGCCTGGGCTTACCTCTGAGCCAGCTGTGCAGCAGGAACCTGGGCGGAGTGGAGCTGTGCCACCATGCAAGTCCCTGCCCGCAGGGATGGGCCTTTGGGGAAGTCTTTGGGGAATAAGGCTGGAAATATCTGCCCCATTTCCCAGAGTGGGAAACGGGCCCTGTAGGGCATGTCACTCATTTGCCATCACTGTCAAGTCAGTGCCCTGCCAGGGCAGAGCCTGCAGTAGCACCACGGAGGAGAGGGAGCTGGTCCCGGTGGCACTGATTTCCCCTGCGCTGGCTGAATGCACTGAAGCCGACCCCCCCCCCCCCCCATGGAGGGAAAGTTGTCCTTCTCCCAGAAAGTGTGGAAGTGATGCAGGCAGGAGAGGGGATGCAACCTTAGCTCTAGGGAGGGTTTACTAGCTTGACCCCAAGCCTTCTAACCTGGTCTTGGCTCTCCTGATATCCTGGAGATGTGGTGAGGAGCCGGGACCTCCACAGGGCTGTAGCAAAGCCCTGGGGTGAAGCCGGCAGTGCCAGTGTGGGCTCAGTCTCTTCCTGCAGATGGGAGGGTTGCCGCTGGCACCTGCTGTTTGGTAGCTCAGCTCTGCTCAGGGTGAAGCACGAGCAGTTTGGGGTGTTCCTGCAGCTTTGGAGACCCCCATCCATCAGGGTATGTCAGAGTTTAGAGGACGTCTGCCATGCAAGAGCTGTTAACTGAGAGATGATTCGGTGTCAGGTGAGGTGACAGCCCCACGGCAGCTCCAGTGATTGCTGGTGTGTACAGGGACAGCAGTCAGTCCTGCTGCCTCCCCATCACTGCCCAAAAACAGGGGTGAGAGCAATGTGATTCCCACCTACGCATGCCCAGAGAAAAGGTTAGCAATACCCACTTCCAGAAGAAGGAGAGGGGCTAACAGGAAGCAGGACCCCCAGCCATGCTCAGGGTAGAAACTCTCCACAATGTCCACTCGTTCTTAAATTAAAAATGCTGCTGAAAATGAGGGTGCAGTGACAGCCCCCACTCCCTGCGGCATCTCCAGCGATGCCCAGCTGCCCCAGCTACGTGGGCACGTGGATGTATGTGTGAGAGGCCCGAGTGAATGAGAACTGCCTGCGTGTGAGCAGTGGGGAGAGCAGCAGCACTCCCTGTGCTGTGGGAACACGGGCTGGCTGCGCTGGGGCGAGCCGGGACGGCCCCGGCCTGTGCTGGCCCCGGTGTGGCGGTGTGGGGCAGAGGCAGGAAGCAGCCATGCCTGCCTGGCTGCTGAGCCTGCGGCTGGGCACCCACCTGGGGGTTAAGGAGAGAAATGTTTAGGTTACACCACCAGGAAATTAAACTGGTCCATTTCTGGGATATTTAGATGACGCTAGCAAGAAATAAAAGCCATCCATAAATTACATTATTCCTCCAGCCTCTAATGGCATGAGCGATTAGTGTGCAAGCAGAGCCCAAAGCCAGTGCCTCGGGACTGCTCTGACCATGGCTTTCCATGCAGAAGAAATGCGAATCCAGTGCCACTTTGTCCCGAGAAGAGCAGGTACCGCATCCCTGACCCTGACTGCTGGCAGTGTGAGAGGTGAGTGAGCTTGGAGGAGGGTTTCCCTCCTGCCTGATGCTCTACAGGGATGTGTGGGCATCAGGGCTGCCCTAGCTCCAGATGGGGAGCAGGGGTAGGTGGCCTGGGACTTGTCTTACCCCATTGGACAAGCCCCTCCCAGCCATGCTGTATCTCATGAGTGGGACAGCATGTGCCAGCACGGGGTCAATATCTAGGCTGTTTGGGGTGAGGCAACCCCCCATCTGCCTTTTGGAAAGATGAGAGATTCATCTCCAGGGCTGTTGGGTCCCCAAAAAGGGGTTAGGAGGCTCACTTTTCACCCTTGCTTTTTCACATCTGCTTTTTTCCTCCAGTTGTCATGATCTGGGGACTCGAGCAACCGCTTTGCTCCACCCCGAAGGCAGCCGCAGCATTTGCAGGGTTGAGCAATTGCTATAGAGATCATCTGCAGAGCTTTGGGATCCTCCTGTCTCCAGAGGCACCGCTGATGGATGGGGACTCCCCAACTCCTAGCACTTTTAGCAGCCCACCCCGTGAGATGAAAGCCATAGGCAGCAGCATAGCGGCAGCGCAGCATCTGGCTGAGCTCTCCTCCCTACCTGGAGGGAGGGTGTTTCAGAGGTGTTTCTCCCCATGGCAGTAAGAAAGGAGAGGTGGAGCCAAGCTGTCCCCCACAGACACATCAGAGGGAACGGGCCAGTCGGGTTGGTGGGAGGACAGTGGGAGCAGGGTTCCGGTTCCTGCCATGGGATAAAGCTGAGGAGCTGTGTCCCGGCAACGCCGCAGGAGGGTCCCAGGTGATGGGCAGATCGAGGGCTGTGCCAGGGGCTTGTTCTGCTGCCGGCAAACCCGGCAGCTTCATCGTGTCTGCTCACAGCCTGTGATCAGCCAGGTGGGGGGAACATCTCCACCAGCTTGCCATAGCGTAGGACTTCCATCTGCATGGGGGATAATTTATTTCCCAGAGTGTGGAGGAGGTGTCAGTGCTAGCCTGTCCCAAATAATAGTGTGTGTAGGGGGAAGCGCTGGATCTGCAGCTGGAGGATGGAGTGGCAGGGTCATTGGGTGGGGGAGCAAGGGCATGAGCAGGCAGGAGCTGGCCAGGAGCCCGGCTGCAAGTGTGCACGGCAGGTTGTGTGCTGTGCCTGTGTGCTGGGTGGATCCCAGGGAGGGGGACTGGGGTGGAAACTATGCCCAAGACCAGCTCGTCCACGTCCAGAATAAAGGTCCCTCTCTTGCCCAGTTGCTTCCTCAGGAACAGCCCTGGGTGCACAGCCCTGCCCTCATGGGTCTGGCAGGGCCAGCTGCCTGCATCCCTCTGGTCACTGTCAGGCATGGGTTGTCCCCTCCTCCTAGCAGCAGCCCCCAGGAGGAGTGACACCCACCAGTGTCCTTCCCCTGGGTGTCTGACCTGTGGAAACGGTGTGTTGCCCATCCCCCTGCTCCCCCGCTAACCTGCCTCCCCTCCTGCTGCTGCCCCACACGACCTCCCTCTGCTTGCCACTTCTGCTCCTGCAGCCTGGCAGTGAGGCTGGGCTGGAAGCCAAGCTGACCCTCGCACTCCCAGGAGGTCCTCTGTCTGGAGTACTGTAGAGAAGGGTGTCCCCCTCGTGTGCCAGGGTTAGGGGCTCCCGTGGGTCATCTCTGTGCCAAAGCGCCTTGCCCTCGATGGCTGCTGCACCTTCTCGGGATGATGGGACTCTTGCCTGACTCTGCCTCATCTCTGTCTGCTGTCTCCCTCCTTCTGGCATCTGTACCCTCTTCCTCTTCCCTTTTTGCTGTCCTGGCTTGTCTGCAGTCCTCTGACGCTGATGACTTCTCTCTCATGGAGTGTTGTGGCATTGCTGAGATCCTGAGGGTCCCTGATGGAGGGGATGCTGCTCCTAGCCACACATGGGGCAAGCAGCATGTGAGTGATGCTGCTGGGTACCACTGCTCATGGGCAGGTTGGATTTCGCAGGTGGAAAGGCTGGAGCTGAGGTTTTGGCAGCCGCTGCTGCATCCGTGCAAGCAAAGGCAGGTTGGAGTCCATGGGGAATTGGTGGCACAGGATTAATTGACAGGAAGTTTGCGGATTTGGGGTGGTTAAACGTCTCATCTCTACAGATGCTGATGCATAATTCATGGACTGTCACAACTTTGGCCAAGGGATACAGCTCCTGCTGCACCGGCCTGGCCAAGCACAGGCTCTTTCACCATGTCTGTGTCTGGGCTGTGTTGCAGCTGGAGGAGGTGTCTCGACTCGGTGGTGCTGTTCTCATACTGTGTGTTGTGCTGGAACCAGTTACCCTCAGAGCTTTGGGAGCCAGGACATGAGGAGGTTTGGTCCCTGGAGCAAACTCTGGTTTCTTCTGGGCTGTATTGGGTTTATAAGTCCCAGCTGCAGCTGAGCCTCATGCCTTAACAGCCCGGACATCGGTGGGTCGCACCAGCCATGAAGGACAGGAGAGACCCCATTCACGAAGCTGCCCCTGCCTCACTTGCTGGCTCTCCTCATTAGTGATGTTTTCATTAGGGGAAGTAGTTTGGTTTTGTTTAAGCCAAATTGCTGTGCTTGGGAGATGATAAATCCATCTGCTGGCAAATCGCTCTCCTGCCGCCGGGATGGATCCCAGCCCTGCTCTCTAATCGTGCCGCAGATAAATGAGCCTTTAGTGAAACGAATTTCCCTGCCGTCCCTCGCCGGGGGGGCTGAGCTGGGTGGGCTGATGCCATGGTGAGGGTCTCTGGCTTGAGGTGGGGAATCACTAACACTGTAGAACTCTGAGGGTGGTTACTGCTGAGCAGGTGAACTGCTGGGGCTGTTGCAAGCGGCTTCCCTGGGAGCAAAGGGGCAGAGGAGCCCCTTTTCATGGGGCAGGGTCTGTGGACGGCTGCAGGGGTTGTGTTCAACCCATTGTCCATTCCCGAGTGCTCTGCTGGCAGCTGGGGCTGGGTGCATGCCATGCCATGCCATGCCATGGGTCTGAGTGGCAGGATATGGGGGACGAGTGACCCCGCTCCCAGCAATACCCCCCTGAGGGCTTTCCAAATGTTCTGTGGCAGCCGGGCTGTGCTGGGTGGGAGGCTCTTACTGGGGTCCTCCCATCCCCGAGCTGCTGTAGCTCTGGCTGCTGCTGGTTTTTAAGTAAATTTGTCTTCCGCTTCAAATGAAAATGGGTGGTGCAGCCCCTGGGGAGCAGTGAGAGTAATTAGCTTGTTTGGAGACGGAGCCCGGCGGGAGGGGAGCTGGGGGCAGGATACTGCTGCCTTCAACGGGAGTTGACAGGGATGGGGGATGTGGGAGCTACCACCTTCACTGCCTCTGAACCTGGGCTTCCTCGAATGTTTCCTCTCTGGTCCAGACAGGACAAGTCACCTATGGACACTCCTGGGCAGGGGTGCCATTGACATGCACTTCTATGTCCGTGCCTTGCTCACCTCTCCAGCCCCAAAGGCTCAGCTCCATCAGGTTCCAGATGACTCCAGCCCCATTTTGGCACGAAGCACTCTGCTTTTGAACGTATTGGGTTGGAGATCCCTCCTGTTCTGGGAGCTGGCACCCCTCCCAACCCCAGGCTGTTGTTGGCATCGTTGCTGGGGACTCTGGGCAAGAGGGCCAATGTCCCATCCGTGCTGCTTCTGCTCACTCCACCTGGGGACGTGGGGGCCCTTGAGACCCTGAGGTCTGCAGGACATCCAAGCAGGAACCCCAGCTCTGAGCATGCGTGATTATCCAATTCCTGCACCAGCTTCATCCGCAGTGAGTGTTTTAGGGGTTGTGCCCTGCACAAGTGGGGGCACTGCACACCCCTGCGTGCAGACAAACCTGATCCACGCTCCACTTAGAGAGCCCTGGGCTGTACCTGGGACAGGCAGATGGCTTTGTCCTGGATGGGAGCCAGGTGTGGGGTCCGACTGCTCACAGACAGGTCCATCAGGGACCCCGCTGCAGCAGCAGCAGTGCCCGTAGGTAGGCAGGGAATGCTCAGAGCCCCAAGGGTCAGTGCCAGGCTGGCAGTGGAGATGGACGGCTTCACCTGCGGTCCCTCTCCAGGGAGCAGGTCAGGGACAATGATGGAGTAACTAACTCGGCAGGTGGGGCGGTGGCACAAATCTGCTGCTGCAGCCACAGTTCTGCCCTGCAGAGATTTGAGAACTGGATAGGATTGGACACCCTAGTCTGTCCTGCTGTTCCCGTGAGACACTTCCCATGGCAGTGACATTCCTGCTGGGGAGAGGCTCGGCAGTCTGAAGCAGAGGAAGGTTTCTTGGCAAGATGCTACTGTGAGAGACTGGCATGACCCTGTCACTGAGCCTCTGTGGGGCAGAAACTGGGACCCTGCTCCTGGCTTCAGGCACTGCCCCCAGCAGCAGAGCTGGGATGCACCAACTCCCTTACCCGTCCTCTTCCCATTACCAACCATACATTTGGACACCAAAATTGTGCTTTTTAGGGATGGAGTATTATTGGTGATGGTCTGGCCAGGATGTGAGTCACAGGGAAGAGGGGTTTCCTTGACCCACCTGGGGAAGGTGTAGCCCTGTGGGATGCAGGGAGGCACCAGAAAACTCGCACACCCAACAGGAGCCAGGTCAGGAGCCAGGGAAGAGCCATCCGTCTGCTTTCACTGGTTACTGCAGCCCGTGCAGCTGTGGTGGGGTGAAATGAGAACTGGCCTGCTCGCTAACGAGATTAGACAGGCAAGCCATTGCTCCTGGCCCCTTTGGTTAATCGCTTCTTCCTAGATTGAATTTTTTAAATTGCATTGCTTACAGAAAGCCCCTGAATGGGTTTAAAGGCAGTAATCCACCCGGCCCTCCGTCACTGCAAAGGCCCCCCTGGGGCTACTTGGCAGTGGGTTGTTGAAGTCCCCAGTGTGTCTCCACGTGTCTCTGGTGTCCCCAGGAGGTGGCTGGCAGCACTGGCCCTTGACAGCTCCTGATTTATTCCAGGAGGGAATACGCATTAATTTTTAATGGTGTGATTTAGTGAAGTCTCCAGAGGTGAGGGAGAAGGGACTGGGTCAGATGCCAGGCTCTGTACTGCAGCCCGTGTTACAGGTCCCTTTTCCTCCACCACTGCTGCCTCAAGGGCCGTGGTGGGCAGCTGCCCGTCCTGCTGGACTCCTAGGGGCATGCTGGATTTGGGTGGTTCAGCCGCCCCAGCCCTGGTTGCACTTGCTTGAGGTCTCGTCTGACCCTGGAGCAGGGAGAGACAGCTGCTGGTGCCAGGTTCTGGGGTTGCAGCACAGGTGGAAAAGGGGTGTGGGGCTTGGGCAGCACAGTGACAGATGTTATAATATGCTGTGCTTATGACTGATCCCAGCATCTCTTGGAGACATCTCAAGCCCTCTCCTGGGTGGTGGGATCTGCCCTTAAGCACCTCTTTCTTTCCCCCCTCACTCTGCCTCTAGAAGTTGATCTTCTGAGCCCATCCCCAGCCCTCTGCTGCTCATGCTGACCCAAACAAATTTCCCCTGGAGCCCGCCCTCCCTGCTTGCTTCCCCTCCATCGTGCAAAGTGAGTCACTCCCAGGCACCAAGAATCATTCATGTCATTTCCCCCTTTGCCGCAAAGTCATTAATGCGAGTGGAATAATTTGTTGCATAACGGAGAGGATCAGCGGGAGCGCTGCTCTGGCAAGCAATTCCTGGCCCTGGCCACCATTGCCCTGGGAGAGGGCAGCTTGATGGGATCCTGCTGGTCCCACGGCTGCCCCATGCTGGCAGCAACGAGGTCGGATCCCTGAGGCATTTTTCCAAAACCCATCAAGTCCTGCCCGAATCCGGGGGGGATGGACCTGTTTGTCATGGCCTTGGGGTCTGCTCACCCTCACACAGATTCTCCGGAAGGAGCGTGTTCCAACTCCCCCTCAGTGACACAGGCAAGAAGTGTCCCCTGCATTGATCAGGGTGTGTATTGTGGCACCCTTTGTTCTGGCCACATCCTTGCCTCCTACCCTCTCCAGCTCCTCTGAGCTCCCCAAGCTGTGGGGTCACAAGTGCTTCCCTCCAGCAGCCAAATCCCTCCTGGCTTCTTGCTCCAGAACTGGGGACCCCAAAGCATCCCGGCAGGGGTGCAGGCAGCTCTGGAACTGCTCCCAGTGAGTTTCCAGCTGGCTGTTTTTGGTGTAAACCCAAGCACAGCTGGCAGTCTCTCCTGGGGACCTTGCAGCCTCCCAAGTAGAGGGCTGGCTGGAGGGGGCACTTGCCACCCCACCAGCTGAGGGGTGTGGGTGCTGAGAGCCTGTGCTCGAGTGATGCTCGCTGTGATTGTGGAAGATCCGGTGTCTCCCCTGCATGTCGAGTGGGAGAAGGGCAGGGAAGAGTGCTTTAGGTGATAAGAGGCATTGTGGAGGCTGCTCCCCCTCCCCAGGGTTCATTTCCTTCTATCCCACGCTTGGCCAGGCATTAATTTAGAGATGCTGTAATGGGAGAGGGAGAGTGTAAGAGGATTGGGCTGAGGGCAGGAGGATTTAACGAAGGGAAGGGATGTGGCTGGGCCTGGGGGCTGCACAGGGTCTGATGGTGCAGGATGGGCAGAAAGTGCCGTGCACTCCTCAAGGCCGAGCCACCCTGATGTGTCCCAAGTGCCACTGTGATGGTACCCATGGTACCCTCCAACTCCTGGAAGGGAACATGGGAGTGAAGCTTTTTCCCTCCTCAGGGAGAGCTGCTGGCAGCTGAGTGAGGACGGGGCTGTGAGGTGCTTGTTTGCAGCGTGGCCATGCCCCACGTTCCACCCCCGTCTGTGCTTTGCGTGAGACCCCAGGCACAAGTTTCACACTCAAGCCTGGAGTAACCCAGCAGAAGGGCATCGAGCCTGGCTAGGGAGAGCAGGGGGGAAGGAGCAGGCAGAGCCCCTTTGGGGTGCCATGTCCCAGCTGGGCAGCAAGCCCCTCGGTGCAGGGGGCTGCCCTGAAGCAGAAAGGAGAAGAAGGAGATGGTGTCTAATATTTCAAAGTGACTCACTGAAAACCTGCCGTTCCTTGGGGCTGGTCATCCCCCAGCATCCCCCGGAAGGGCGTGGGATCGAGGCCACCCCAGCCCTGTGTAAGCTGGAGGGAGAGGCTCTTTTGGGACCACACCCATGGAGGCAAAGGAGCCTTTTCCCCTCCTCCATCCCTTACAGACTCAAGAACCCCACCTCTGCCCTGGACCACGGTGCCGGGACAGGGACTCGGGTCCCAAGGGATTGTGGTGTGCCCCCAGCCCCGCACCATCCTGTGCCTCCCTCAGCACCGTTTGTTTTCTCAGCCTGCCCTGCTGTAATTACAACCCGCTGTCACTCTCTGGATAATACATCTTCTCTTTTATCACTGCTTAATTAAATAACTGTGGGGAAGTGAGGGGCTGGTAACCCCTCGTTTGCTAGGATGAACAACCCAGTGGCACTGAGGAAGTCTCTCGGGGCTGGCAGAGGAGCTGGATGGGGATGGCTGTGCCCTGGCCTGGGCAACATGGCTGAACGTGGGCTACCTGCATGCCCTTGGGAGGGAGGAGGTGCTGACTTTGTTGTTCATGGGCACAGGATCTCTGGCACAGATGTTTCCAGACCAACCCTGAGGAAGTGCCCTGGATGTGACCACTGACACCCCATGTGTAATTCTCCCCTCAGCTTAGAGCCTTGCCTGCTGCCAGGCTGGGAAGAGTGTGCTGCCAGGCCAGCCACCTCTGCCCACAATTAGTTAGTGCTAATGAGTGTCCTTGTCAGCTGCTGCCAGGTCAGTGATCTCTGGCTGAGTATCTGCCCGGCTATTCCCCCGTGGGACCAGACACATGGGTCCCACTCCCTGCTCGGCAGAACATCCTCGGTTGTGCTATTGGTCCTCAACACAGACATGGCTGCCTCTGCTCTGTCTCCATCCCTTCCCTCATCCCTCTGCTGTCTCTCTGCCTTTGCACCTTCCCCTGGACACTGGTCCTGGTTTGGGCACTGCCAGTGGTGCACCTCCAGGTGCTGCCCGTGTCTTTCTGCTCTGGGTGCTCTCCCCATCACAGCCACCCCACAAGTTGCTGTAGCAGTGGAAATGGAGTCTGCTATGACATCCTCAGGAGCAGGACATGGCCCTGTTTAAAAAGACGTGGGCTGAGGTGGTAGGAGTACTCCTCTGGGCACTGCTCACCCTGCCATGATGGACTGGGGATGAGACAGATGTACAACAGGTCTGACTGGGGTAGACTGGGAAATGCCCCCCACTCTGAGCAGAGCTGGGTGTTGGGACCCTGGCCTGGAAATGATCAGTCAGATAGAGCAATTTTAGAGGCACTCTGGGTCTTTGTGGCAGGACGTTGTGGGGAGAGGAGTTCCGTGATGATGTAGGGGTTGTGTACAGATGTGGGAGCGTGGGATGACCTGCCGGCTCAGGGTAGCTCTCCTCCTGGTGCCCTGCCCATCCTCACAGCCTGTCCTCCTGCCTGCCCTGGATTTGCATTTCCGGACTCGATTTGCACAGATCAAAGCCTGGGGCCATCTCTCATCTTGGCTTACCTGGATCCCTCCTGCCCCCAGCCCAGAACGTGGGGGAGGTTTGGAGGTAATCCTTGCAGACAGGATGCTGCTGGCTAATTATAGCAGAACCTCTCACTTCGTGGGAACCACGGCAAATTGTCCCTCGAGCCCTGGCAGCAATGGTACAAATCTTCTGCTAATTAGACTTGAAAGTCCTCCCGTGAGCTCAGACACAGGATAGATATTTGATTATTAACATATTTATTTCTGAGTCTCTCAGCAGGTCTTGCACTGGGAGGCTGTACTCCCCCTCCATAATTGCCAGGCACATTTATTCCTGTCAAGAGTGCATGGGGGCTCCAGGGAGGGGGGGCTGTTCAGCTCTGTGTGCTCATTTTTGGGATTGTCTCATTAAGGTGTGTAGAAGACAACTTGCTGATGCTGAGAAGGTCTTAGGCAGGAGGAAGGTCCCCAGGCTTTGCCCTGTGCCTCCCACCAGCCCCTCTCCCAGATGGGATGCTCCTGACCCTCCTGCCCAAGTGAGGACCCAGGAATATCTTTTCCCACGTGCTCCAGAGCACAGTGGGTCCAGGCACTGGGCAGGCAGAGGAGGGATGAAGATGACCCAGCGGTGCAGAGCTGGTGCTGGGCACCACAGCCCAACACAAAGCTGCCTGCCATGGCAGCTCCAGGGAGAGCATCCCTCCCTCCAGTGGAGGTAGACAAACTGCAATGGAAGCACTGCCTCTGAAACAACTGAAAATAGCTTTCCTGTCCCCAAAATGTCAGTATTAAAAGGCAGTCTCTGGGGGCCCCCTGGGCTGGCAGTGGGCTGAGTGGGTGCCCTGGAGATGCTGAGTGGGCAGCTCTGCTGCCCCATGGGGCAGAGAGTGCAGCAGGCTGGAGGGCTGAGCCATCACTCAGGGTACAAGTGGAGAGAGGGTCAGTGCAGGCATGGCGGGCCGTTCGCCCAGCCATGAGGATGCGCAGTGTCTCGGCTTGAGGCTGGAGAAAGGTGCGGTGGGCTGGGGGCTGTTGGAAGGGCAGCATTGACCTTGTGTGTCTGCCCTGCCCTGAGCCCCCCAGGTCCACCCAGCCACCCATCCGGGGGCTTCAGGCTGGTGCTGGGGTGTTTTTGGCATGGGGGACTCCATGGGCTTGGTGAGGAGCCCCAGGTCAGGACCTCAGCCCCATCCCCAGCACCACTTTGCTCTCCCTCCCTGCCTTGTTGCCGTGTCTCCCTGAGCCGAGGGCCCGCGCCTCATTGCAGCGCTGGAGTTATTAATAGCAGCAAACACTCTCGGTGCCTTCAAGCCAAGTCCATTTTGGGGGAGATTCCTGCCATTTGAAGTATGTTTCCCCTCCGGGCGTCTTATCTCCCTCTCCCAGCTGTGCAGCCAGCGTGTGCCGGAGCCCCTGGATAAGCGCTGGTGCTAATAGCCCGTGTCACTCAGCGCGGCAGCCTCCGCCTGGGTGACGGAGGGTGTCCCGCTCCCTGGCCCACAGGCAGCCCCCGGCTGCTGGAACACGTGGGAGCCGAGGTCGTGTCCCAGCCTGTTCCCACTGTGCTTCCTCCTGCCACCCTGCCGAGACAGATCTGTTGGTGGCCGAGCAAGTGCTGATTGCAAGGAAATGAGCCTAGTGCCACCTCCCATTTACGGGAGCCCAACCTATGTGTGATTGCGTGGAGCTCATTAATTTGTCACCGTCACTGTGGCTTGGTGTGGGGTGGTGAGGGTGGCAAGGCTGGAGAGATGCTGAGGACCATGTCCTCTCCTGGAGCAGACTTGGGAGCAGGACTGGCATCACTTGTGGCCAGGCTGAGATTTTTCCCAGCCTCTCAGCTCAGGAGACCCTGGTGAGGCTTGGAGTGGGTGCTGGAACAGGGCTGGGGATGGAAATCCCTGCTGATTTTCATGGGGTGCCATGGGCATGGAGCGCCATGGGCATGGAGCAAGTTGAGCATCTGAGGGGCAGAAAGATTCTGGTTTGGGATAAGGAGATGCTGTATCTGTGCTGTGCCCTAGTGTGAGCTGTGCACCCCCATACAGCAAGGTGCCCACTTGTGAAGGCCATGCTCTTTGGAGGTGCTGGGGGCTGTGCTGCTCACGACCTGATATATCCTGGGTGTCCTCAACACTGCTGTGCTTTTCAGACACAACAAGCTCTGAAATGCCCCCAGATGGTTCAGGCAGGTTATGGTTCTACTTGCTTACAGCTGCAGTCTCGATGTCTCAGCCCTATAACCAGGGCTGGGTTCAGCTCCCGGCTCCTTTCCCTTCCCTGTGCGTCTGTTTCCCTGCAGCTGTTGCTGCAGTTCTCTGCCCTCCCATTGCAGGACATGGAGACACTCGGGGTGCACCCCAGGAGCCGGGGCAGGGGTTGATGAAGCCTGTTCCCCCAACTTTGTCCCCTCCTACCTGCCGCTTCTATCCTGTTCATGAGGTCAATGAATTATTCATGCCCTGGCAGGCGGGATGTGTCTGTGGCCGCCTGTGTGATGCCAAGGGGGCCGACATGCCGCCGAGCACAGAGAGCTTTTCTGTGTAAATACCTAAAATATTTAGCAGAACTGATGAAAAAAAATTCAGCTTGGGAGCAGTCAGTGTCTCAGTGTAACTTGGATGTCTGGGGGCCATCACGGGGATTCTGGGGGTGATGGACACACCAGGGTAGTCCCTGTGGGGCTCTGACCTTCGTCTTGGCCTGACGCGCACCACCCAAGCTGGTGGTGGAGTTTGTGTCTGTCTGTCCAACCACCCATCCGCTGGGTCTTTCTGCTTGTGTCTGCAATCAGATGGTGGGGGTGCCTCATCCTTTCCCTGCATTGCAGGGGTACTTTGGCATGTGCTCGTCCCTTGCGTGCTGCCCCGTCACCTGCTGCCTGCCAGCTGCTGGCAGGTGAGTGCTGCAGGACCGGTGCACAGCGCTGGGCTGGGTTCTTTCCCTGGCAGCGCCTTCCTGAGCAGACAGATCGCGTCACATGCATTTTTTAGCAAGATCCACCAGCTGAGAACGAGCTGAGCTGTCGTCACACGTTTGCGATCAAAGCCAGACATGCCCTGGCAGCCCCAGGGAGAGTGGCCCTGCTTGCCATTCCTCTCCGTCACATGGCCGGTTTACTGGGCACAGCAGGCTGGGGATCCAGCAGTGTCACAGGCTGCAGGGGTGTTGCCCCTGCATTCCTGAACATACCAGGATGAGCAGTGCTCTCCTGCCTGCTGTGGTTCAATGATTCCTGACCCGCACAGCTAAGGATGGGTGCAGTTATGCAGAGCTGTTGATGGCGTTATGCTTCATGCACAGTCCTACATCCCAAAAAATGCACCTTCTGCTGGGAGTCAGAGTGAGCTGGGTTCACTGGTAGCAAAGATTGGGGTAGGAAGGGGTTTGTGCTTGTCCTGGGATGTGTTTTAGGTGAGGTTCACAAGGGAGCAAGCAGCTATAAGGGATGCAGGGAGCTGTGGCCAGCTCTGGATGGGAAAGCACATAGAGCCAGCTGGCTGTGACAAGGCAGGGCTGCCCTGCGAGGCAGCCTGGGCTGCTGGCAGCTTTTCCTTGGCCTTCGCAAGCTCTTCCTTTCATGGACGTGCCTTGGCAAGGTGGGAGCTGTGTGCTGGCCCGTGATCTGTACATCCCAGGGCCAAGCCGCGGGGTGTGTGGCCAAAGGCAGGAGGGGCTCACGGTTAGAGCACACAGCTCCTCCCAGGCCGTGTGTCCTGCTCCGAGCCTTCCTCCACCTCCTTGCTGGATTTGCTCCTGCCCGCCTCGCCTCGCCGGTGGCGGGGCGGCGGCTGCCGGCCGTGGGTGCCTGCGGTGTGCCCGCAGCACGGCTGTGTTGTGTTTCCCCTTGCGAGCACAGCAGAGCCCTCGGGCTGCACTACGCTGTGACAGCATATCCCATGTCAGACCCGCTGCAAATCCTGACTGCTAATAGCTATGCAAATTACCTCATTAGCTGCCTTATTTATTTTCTCTGGCATCACGTTTTCAGCACTTCCCCCAGACCCGGAGGCTGCGGTTTCCCCGGGATGGGAGGAAGCAGGAGCAGAGCAGCAGCACGCGGGGCTGGCTGGGCTGAGCCTTCCTCTGCTGGTGGCAGCCGTGTTGGGATTCCACGGAGCCACCCACCCCGATGTGGCGTGTCTGGAACCAGAAGCTCCTGGCTCCTGAAGTGATCCCTGCTGCTGGGATGTCCACCTCCTTCTCCCTTGTAATGTCCTGGCTCTGGGGTGAGCCTTGCTGAGCTCTCCCTCGAGCCAGGATCTGCTCTGTCCCTGCCAAGCAACTGTGGGTCTGGCATTGCTGGGATGTGTATGCCCTCCATCCCCCAAAAAGGGTGAGTTTGAATTATTTAGAGAGAGAACAGAGCATTTGATCAGTCGCTGTGGGCCTGAGTGGTGGGTTGAGGCTTGGCACAGGGTCGCAGGATGTCTTGCATCCTTCCCACTCTGATTGTCCTTCCTTGGTAATGGAAATTTTCCTCCTTCCTGCCCTGATTGCCCTTCCTCATTACTGGAAATGTGCCTCCCTCCCTGACAGCCCTTCCTCCTTGAGAGAAATGTTGGCATCTGCTTTCTGCCAGCCATGGGATGACTCCAGAGAGCCCAGAGATGCCCTGGCCAAGGTGGCCCTGGGCTAGGGCCCTTCTCTGGTGTTGTCCCTGGCGGGTGTAGCCCAGGCCAAAATACTTTGAAGCCCAGGACTGGCACAGGCAGGAACAATCTCTGACCACCAACCCAGCATGGTGCCCCTTGGTGATGTGGATATCATAGGGCATCCCGTGCTGGATGTGCCTGCAAGGACTGCTCTTTCCTGGCTGCATTTTCTGGGGCGGTTTATGTGCCCACGACACCCATGACAGTGAGTCAGGCTTTGCATGGACACCAGGGGACCCACATACTGGTGTGATGACTGGTATAAAGACCTTGATTCAGCCACTCCATGGGCTTGCCAGCACCATGCTGAGCTGCCTGCAAGCATTGTGTCTTCTCCCCCCACCCTCTTCTGTTTATCTTTTATTTCCCCCCTTCTCTTGGCGGCTGTGCTGATGAATATTTCATGGCCAGGAAGCAGCGTGAATTCCCCCGGCGGCTCCCTGCATTCCCTCGGCAGGTACCAGCCCGGTAGTCGGTGGCTTAGGAAGGATGTATGTGCCAGGAAGCCATCTCGGGAGGAGAGGACCTGGGTAGGGAAGGAAGCAATGGCTCTCGTGTGGGCAGCTGTGTCATGTCCCCTTCCCATCCCTTCAGCCTCCAAAGGACTGCCAGCAGACCGTGGTGGCCGCATGGACTTTACGCTTCCCGTGCATCCTCTCACACGCGTGCAGGGCCACGCTCCGACACAACAACACGTGTCCCCTCCTGTCCCCCGTGTGCCATCAGCTGCCACAGCCGTCTGAACGAGCCGTGTCCCCGGCTCACCTCCCGCCGCTCCGCCGCTCTGCTGCGCTGTACCGGGGCTCCTCTCAGCGTCAGGCAGCAGCACCGCGGCCGCACGGAGCGTGGGGCACGGAGCGTGGGCAGTCCGTGTCCCCACCCACGACATCACAGGTGCGTCGCATGGCCTGTACTGCCTGTCCCGGCTCCTGCACTTCCAAGCTGGAGGTGTCCCGGCACAGGCCGCAGGCAGGCATGGGACTGGGGCAGGGAAGTGCGGGACAACGTTGGTCTTCAGTGTCCCTGAATTTGCCCTTTATCCCCTACAGCGGGGAACTGGGCTGGTCCCCAGTGCAGGCTCGGCATTAGCAGATGTGGGCAGTATCTCCCTTTGCCAGGGTCAAAGCACGTGGGGGGAGCATGTGCTGGAGCTGGAGACAGAGCCTGGGGCCATAGTCTTCCTCCTTCCCGTTGCTGCAGCTCCGGCAACGGCATGTCCCCTTCGGGGCCCAGCAGATGCTCTGGGGACACGGGCTGACTCTAAGTATCTTTTTGGGAGATGATGTCCTTTGCCCCACAGTGAGGCATTGCGGAGAATGGAGTTCACCTGGGGCAGCAGTTGGGGCAGGGGCTGGGGAACCACTGGCCTCCTTAAGCAGGGAACAGGTCTGAGAGAACCACAGGCTGGGTTGTGGGGCAGGAGGCTGGCAGGATGCACCCTGCAGTGGCACCCGTGGTGGATGTGACCCAGGTGGGGCCCTTAGCAAGAAAAGTTGTGTAAGGGTGGGCTCAACAGCCCTGCCTTGTGGCTTGCTTTTGATTTGTGCTGAATTCCTGCTTGGCTTCCCAGGGAAGAGCAGGCTCAGTGACCAGGGTGGCCAACATCTGCTGATCTGGAAAGGGACAGGAGATCCCCTGTCCCACATGACTGTCACGACCAGAGTACACAGGATGGCACTTGACTGTCTCACCTGCTCAGGACATGCTGGGATGGAGCAACTTTCCCTGTCAGATTGAAACTGGCTTCCAAGGAGCTGGATGGTAGGGTTTGGGATGGATCTGCAAACTTCGTTTGCTGTCACGTACTGTGGGCTCTGGCACCCTCCTGTGGCTGTTCTGTCACCTGTCGTGTATCCCGCGGGCCTTTGGGATGCTGCAGCTGCCTTGGTATGAGTTGTGCTGGCTGGTCCCCGTGGAGATGCTGCGGAGCTGCCCCTCTCCCCCAGCATCGGGGACGGTGTGCATTTGCAGGATCTGGCCTTGTATCACACAGCTCACAGGACCTGATCGCTGCAAGAAACTGTCCCAGTGTGTGTTGTGGGGTTGAGTCAGGAGCAGAGCTCCTGGATACTTGTAGACCTGTCCTTGGAAGGTGGCAGGAGTGGACTGGGCACTGCTGGCTACCCACATTTCTGAACTTTCAGCTGGGGGCAAGTGGTTCACAGGGGTAGATTCAGTCAAGGTATTGCATTCACAGATTATGTCTACATCTGTGTCTCTGTCTGCTGAGCTGCCCACTCTGCCTCAGCTGGCCTGGACTGGCCTCTTCCCCTTGTGAGGTCGATGCCCCTTACAGCCTTTCCCTGGCCTGGGGCTTTGTGGCTGTATTACTATAGGGTTGCAAGTCCCTGCCGTGCTGTGTGTTGTGCCTTGTTTAGGATCTCTCCAGACCTGGCTCAGCTATGCAGTGACCAATGCAGCATCCCCTGCAGCGGGGCCGCCCCCACACTGGGACACTGTCATGCCGTGGTGTGGAGACACCCTGTTGGGCAGCTGCCCCCCTTTTGTAGGGTCATAGCCTTTGTAAGACGGGGGCCTTGGTTTGGAGGGGATGGCCCTTCTTTTGGGGAGCAGGAGGTGAGGTTCCCCTATGCCAACCCCAGTACAGGGTTGGTGGGAGCTGGTGGTGCTCTTGCCCCTTCCCTTGGGGCTCCTTCTTGAGGTATTGGTAGGGACTGGACAATCTGGCTGTTCCTGGCTGTATCATGGCTCCACCCTCTTTTCCATCCCCGAGGGAGCAGAAGCTGTAATTTCCATCAGGTCCCTTTTTGTTCGCTTCCTTCCCTATTAATAAGAGATGAAATTGATGAGATTATAGAGCCTGGATGGATTCAGAACTGATAGAATCCTGCTGCTGTGGGGTGTGAATGCCCTGTAGAGATGGAATACAGCTGGGAAAATGGGACTTGGGGAAGGTATGTTGTCTTGACCATCTCGGGCTGGCTCTGGGAGCAGGGAAATCCCACTGCCACCACACTCCAGTCTGTCTTCTGGCTCTGACATNGTCTGCACAGACCATCTCGGGCTGGCTCTGGGAGCAGGGAAATCCCACTGCCACCACACTCCAGTCTGTCTTCTGGCTCTGACATACTGTGCAAGTTAGCAAATCGCTGCCAGGCTGAGCTTTGGAGCGAGCAGCTCTAAGCCTGGGTGGTCTCGGAGTCTGACTCCCCTTCCTCTTATCCTTGCACCCATCCTTGTCTCCTCCCCTGTGTGGAGCCAGCAGAAGTGGATGCCTGGAGACGCAGGACACTTGCAGTGCTGAAGGACTGATGCCCAGGGACGCAGGATGCTCACAACACTTGATAGTGGGAGTGGATGGCTGATGCCTGGGGATGCAGGATGCTTTCGGTGCCGGCTTCCCTCCGGAAGGAGCATCCTTGCCTGCTCTTGGAGAGAGGCGGCCCTGGGATGCAGCGGTGCCTCATTGGTCAGCGGGACCTGTGGAGTCTGCGGGTTGCCATACCAACCTGCCTCTGGTTCCCGGCCAGCCGGGGCGTGAAGTGCCGGGTCGAGCTGGTGCCAAGGGGCGGATCAGGAGTCAGGGGCAACCCGAGGCTCTGCCAGCCAGGGAGGCGTCCATCCGCCTCTGCCGGAGAGCTGGCTGGCACCGCCGGGCTCCCCGGCACCCCGCATCACCCTGACGTTGCTCCCCGCCGCTCCCCGCAACTTTGCGGCACGGAGGGGGCCGGCGGGCGGGCACGGCCCGGGGGGGCGAACCCGGACACCCCGCTCCCTCTCAGCGGTCAGCTTTCGTGAGCCTGAGCCCCGGGAGAGGCATCGCCGCCGAACCCTCTGTCCCACTGCCCACCCGCACCGGAGCATCCCCGCGCAAAACTTCCCGCTGCCCGCCGCCGGGGAGCGGGGCCGGCGGCTGCCGCGCTGCTGGGCGCTGCCGCTGCCCGCTCCGCCGGGCTGGACCGGGCGCCGATGCCCGCAGGCTCGCTCCGGGCAGAAAGGTTCAGTCCTTCCCCGGGCATCGCCCGCTGCTCGGAGGAGCTGGGGGGCTGTTTGGCGGCCGGGAGGGAGTGCGGCTGGGTCCCTTCCCAGCGCTGGGAGCTGGAGCCATGAGCCACTGCCAGCAGCGCTGCAAGAGGCAGCTGGGCCGGGTGATCCGCTTCTTCTACCAGTTTGTCACCGGGACTCTCTCCCAAGGTAGGTGCCGCCCTGGGGGACGCGGGACCTCTGTTCTGTGAGAGGGGGTGTCTGTCTGGTGAGCTCTACGGGGTTATTTGGGGAGGGGAGAAATGCTGTTTAGGTGCTGAGTGCTTCAGTGTCTGGCGGACGGGTTGCACGGAGCTCCGTGTGGAGCAAAGCTGAAGACGGTTCCAGGAGGCAACAAAAGCCCCTGAAGGCCCGCTGTGGACCTGGGGTGGGGGGAATGTTTTATTTTGGGAGGGGACTGATGCAAAGTCAGCATGAAAGAACTGCCGTACATGAGCGAGGGAGGGAGGGAGGGATAATAAATTGCAGCTGGTCTGACCCTTCCCTGACATGTCAAGAAATCTGACTCCTCTGGGGCTGGAGCTGTGCCCTCCACCTATCTGGGCAAAGAAGCCCTGGGTGTGCCCCATGAGCCAGGGCAGGGACACACCCTGGTGCTTGCATCTATCGGTGCTTTTGTCCTGGGATGCTTGGTCCTGGGGACAGACCTGCATGCTATGTGCTCGTGGTTTGCTGTCACAGCCATGGCAGGACCCTCACCCCTGTGCCAGTCCCTACACTGCCCTGCCAGCTGCCCAGAACCCCCTCCTCTGAGTGTGAACCCAGAACCACCTCCTAAACCCAGTGGGCATATCTTGGGGAGGTCATCATGTGCCTGTGTGTGCTGGGACTCTGGGTGCCCTACTGCTGCCCCTATCCCTGTGTCCCTGTGCAGGGACAAAGTTACCATCCCCATGGCCTTGCCCTGCTGAGGACCACTGGGCCCCAGCAGTGCTGGGAAGGGGTTCACTGCACTGTGAGTGCAGGGAAAGCCTTGTTAGGCCAATGTGGCAGCGTCACGCCTCAGAGCAGGGCTGGGACTTGCACTGCTTTTGCCAGGACCCAGCCTGCCTGGGAAACCCCTCCTAGGTTCTGTCCCCTCCTTGCCTGGGGAAACCCCTGGGTCTCCACAGCCTGTGCCTATCCTTGAGGCCAGAGAAATGCGGGGATAGCATGGAAATGCACTTGGCACAGCCCTGGAGACCGGGACATGGCAGCAGTATTTGACCTGTGAGCCATGCCCAGCTGGCATGCTACCTTTCTGCCCACAGGGACATGAGCCCTGGGATGGAGGCTCCTGGTCAAAGCAGGGAGAGTCCCCCAAGCCCACCAGCACGCCAGGCTCTGGAGGCTGGGTGTGCTGCAGGCAGTGCCAGGTCCACCCCCGCTAGTTGGCTCTGTTGGGCACCAGCCAACTTGCCCGGAGTGGAGGGGGCAGAGGATGAGTCAGCTGAGTCTGGCCCAGGGCATGAGGGGCAGAGCTGCAGGTGATGGAGCAAAGAGGGAATGGGACCTCAGGATGCTCCCAAACCCCACCACCTGCAAGGATGTCCTGCAGGTCCTTCTCCCAGCGTCCTGGGCTTTCCAGCTGGATGCTGTGGCACTGGGGCTGTAGCAGGTGTCCCCTGGGACTGGGTCTCTGGAGTGGCCATGTGTGGTGCTGAGCAGGACCAAGGGCTTTCCCTACAGCCCTGCTGGGTGTGCAGGGGATTGGGATGGGCACAGAGGGCATGGCTGGCTGTGGGGCACTGACTACCCTCACCCTCTTCTTGGCGTCCTCCCAAGCTCTCAGACAAGCCAAAGTGGGATGAAACCCAAAGCTGGGCAGATCTGAGTTGGGTGTGGGATGTGGGGCTTGCACAGCCTTCTCCCCTCTGCAGCATCCCCTCCTCCCCAGCTGCTGCTCCGATCCTTGGGTCACCAAAATGCTGACCCCTCTCCGTCTTTATCCTACCCCATCATTCCCTTTTGGGGGGTAGTGACCCCCTGTCCTTCCTGCACAGGTGAAGGAGGTCGCATGGAGCTCACTGCAGAAGGCACTGGGTGCCTGACTGGGTGGGCCCAGGGCAAGGGGCCCCCTGGCTGTGTGCCCTGCAGAGCTGGCCAAGGACGGGTTGCCAGAGGGGAAAAAGAAATGACTCAATCAATTAACCAGATTAAAACTGTGACTTCACCTCCCAAAAATAGCATTTCACCAATATTTTAATGTGCTTATTAATAATCTGCTCGCGCTCTGATTAGCAGCAAGGTAATAAGGGATCAGCTTTAACCTAAATTTAACTCTCCCTAATGGATGATGGCCCCGAGAACCAAAAAAAAAGGAGAAATTCCTATCCATCAGGCTGGCCCCCCAGCAGGTCAGGAGCACCCAAGGGACCAGGGCAGCAGCTGCCCAGCTGTGCCCAGGGACCATCTCCTCACTGTGGCCCAGCAGGTCCTATGGCACATTTTGTGGAGGTAGTGCCCTAACACCAGCACTGGGTGAAGAGCACTTTAGGGGTAGCCACAGGGGTGGCTCTCGAGGAGGGCAGAGCCTGGCCACAGTCAAGGTGTATGGTCCCCTCCTGAAGAGACAGGTCCCTTGATGATGGATGATTGCCCTGCTCTGTCCCCATCTGCTCCATCCCGCAGTTGGGGACAGTTCCCCGTCCCCAGCTGCTGGTGGTGCTGGGAGGATGGAGACAGGGACCTGCCACCAAGCTACCTGATGGCTCTGGGTGTTGCCCCATGTGTGCTTGTGGCACACTGTGTGCGTGGAGCTGCTTTTTTGGGCAAGAAACCCACTCCAGGGGTTATTTATACACCACCCAGCAGGTGGCCGGCGGGGTGTTTAAATTTAGCCGTGTGGCAGGGCTGTGCTGCTGGCAACACCGGAGAGCCAGGGCGGGGGTGGCTGGGCGGGGGATACTTCATGGCTGTTGTTGTCACAGCCCAAAGTGGGACAGGCGGCATGGACTCAGTGCCAGCCTGGGCTGCCTGTCCTGGCATAGCTGGTCCTGGGGCAATGGTACAGGGCCTGCTGCTCTCCCCAGTGCTGAGCCATGGGCACTTTGCCATCCTGTCCTGTGTCCCCTGTGGATCCTCAGAGCAGCTGATCTTGGGGAAGAGAGAAGGGAGGGAGGGAGGGAGGGAGGGAGGGATGGATCTGGATGCTTGGATTCTGCTCCCTGAAAGGGGCACAGCTGGGGCAATGCTGTACTCCTCACCCACACTCAGGTGGCCACATCCCCTGGCTGTGGGTGCAGGGTAGGGATTGGACATCTCATATGCAAAGAGGGTTTGGGATGAAACACTTGGGTCCAGCATCTTCCTCAGCCATATGTCTCGTGGGGCAGCAGATAGGGCCAAGAGCTGTGCAGGGACTAGAAGTGTCTCAGGCATGGGTACAGCTAATCCCACGTGGTTTGGCATCTGTGAGTGTGCCCAAACCCACAGTGGCCCTGTCTAAATGCACCTGGCATCACAGAGCAGGAACCAGGCTGGTTGGCTCTGACTCCAGGCTGGGGAAAACAGATGCTGATCACAAACATCCCTGGGGAGGTGCTGCTGTGGGACACAGGGAATGAGATGCCAGTGCCTCTCTGCCAGACCCAGCTCTCCAGGATGGCAGAACTGCAAAGACACTTTCCTTCAAGGCCCCGTGTCTGGAGCAAGGACGGACACAGGCACCAGCAGAGATCCTGGCTGCATCATTCCCTAGGGAGCCCCGTTTCCAGGACTCCCAGCTTCACCTGTGGTGTGGCAGCAAGGGGCTGTGCCCTGAGGATCCCAAGGTCATCAGGGAACTCAGAGCAGCCCTTGAGCTGGGGTGATGCCTTGCTGGCCCCATGGCAGTGAGACACAGCCACATGTGTAACAAGCCCCGTCTGTTCTCTGCCCCCTGCTTCCTTCTCCTGGCTGATAGTGCCACTCTCCCCCCGGGCCAGGAGGGTTATTTTTAACTGTTTGCCATGTGCTGTCTGAGCACAATTAAGGTAATTGGTTTGGGAGCCTGGCTCTCACACAACGCTCCCAATTACCTGCCTGCCTGCCCGTGCGGCCCCCCGCCTCCCTGCCCGTGGTGGCCGGCTCCTCTGGCGGGGGGACTGCCGGGACGAGGGCTGCCCCAGATAGCTCAGCGGGGCTGGGTGGGGGCGCGAGCGGGCACAGGGGATGGAGCCATGGAGAGGACATCCCTGCACAACGACAGCCTGCTCTATGCCTCCCTGATTGCCATCCTCCTCCTCATCTCCTATTGGTTCACCACTCGCTGCTTCAAAATCATCAGCGGCATTGAAGGTATGGGGCTGGGGACATGGGGGGACAGGGTGGCCTGGCCCGTCCGCTTCCACAAACCAAGTGGTGAGGCGAGCCAGATGCTTGGTGTGGTAGAGGTGGACTGGGGACTCTCTCTCTGCCTCTCCGGGAGACCTCCATCCCCTCGTCAGTCACTTAATTTATTCCTCCTGGCCCTGGTCCTGCTCCGCTGTGTGTGAGAGCAGCCGGTGGCAGCCCTGGGGCTGAGCTGTGGCTCAGGGCTGTATCCAGGGCTGCTCTGGGGTCCACCATGCTGCCAGTGTCTAGGTACTGCTACCCCTCACTGTGAGATGGGAATGCAGATGGACTTTCTGGAACCTCCCAGGCTTGTAGGGTGCCCGGAGCTCATCTGCTGGGCCTCAATCTGCATTTTGGGGCTCTGGGTCCCTTTGGGCGTGACCCACATCTTTGGTCCTCAGCTGGCGTGTTGGGGAGCTCTGAGATGTGGTGGGGGTCCCAGTTTCCCCAGTGAAGGGTCTCTCCGAGCCCCGCTGCAGTGGGATGTGAGTGCTGGAGGTTTGCAGAGTGAGACCACAAGGCAAGGAGCAGGGCAGGAGGGGTGAAACTGGCATCACGAGTCTGGGGACGTGCAGAGCCTCTCCTGCCTGGGGTGTGCACTGCTCCATCCATCCGTGAGACCTCTCTGCACAGCTCAGCCAGGGCCTTGAGGCTCTTCCCACGGCATGGCCAAACGCTGACTGACTGCAGGGGCAAGGAGCACCCCTGGTAGCAATGCCCCTCAGTGGGATGGGGGGCAAAGCCCTGTCCCACACTTCTGGTGGAGTCTGTATGCTTTTGGGCATCCCCTGCAGGCAGCTGCGCGTCTGGCTCCATTGGTGAAGTCCCACGTGTGGTCCCATGTGTCTCCTCCAACCTGGGGGCAGCTCCAGATGGAGTAACATCCCCAGGGACCTCGGTGAGGTGAAGGGGTGGTCCTTTGTCACACCTAGCCCATCTGGAGCTGCTCTCAGTCAGAGGGAATAGGCTCTGGGCAAGAAACCCTGGGGAGTTTGAGGGTGCTGGGAGCTGGGCACAGTATGTGGCAGTGGGACATGGGACCAGCGCCGGGTGCCTGTGCTGGTCCTGGGGTGGGATTCTGTGTCATGCTGGAAGCAGATGATGGAGGGTTTTATTAATGGCTCCAGCATGGAAATGTGTAATCCTGTCATGGCGGCCAGCGGGAGAATTATCACTGCTGGCACAGGAGAGGCACAGGGCAGGTGGGGAAGCTGTCACTCAGTGACTGACCTGCCACTGTGCCCTTCGGCCCCAGCATCCCACGATGCTGCCAGAGACACATGAGGGGCCGATGACATTCTGTTCACATGGGCTCAGCAGGTTGCCTTTGCAGAGAAGCTGCCCTAAACCCTCTGGATCGGCCGGAAGGGCTCCTCTCCCTCTATGTCTGGCCAAAACTAGGTTGCAAAAATAGACTCGTGGCCTGCAGGACAGGCATGGGCACTGGAAGGAGCTGGAGGCTTGAGGAGAGGATGGGTTGTAACTGGGGCTCAGCAGGAAAAGTGGCTTTAAAAATGCAGTTGACATCAGTGGGAAACTTCCTGCAAGAGTGCAACAGGTCTGTGCCACCCCAGCCCGGAGGGATTGACTCGAGGGCAAAACTGGGAGGCAGACACATGAAATCCAGGCTCAGTGCCTGGAAACTCACCTCTCTCCAAGAAAAGGAAATGCCAGGTCTGAAAACTTCCAGCCTGAGGAATGTTTCCCCAGGGAAGACTTTCAGCTCTTTCCCCAAGATGCCTCTGATGCATCTCTGGCATCTTCTGCTGGTGTTAGAACAACCTTAGGAGCGTGTCCCAGGTCTCTCCTTGGGAGGCCAGTGGCATGGAGCCACTAGATAGCCAGGCTATGCCACGACCTGAGACTGACACACCAGCTCTCTCCATCCCCTGCCAGGGGACAAACCTGCAACCTGCTGGGCTGGAAATGGGGGTTCCTGGGAGACTGGTGTGGGGCAGCCCTGCTGGGAGCTCTTGCCTGGGGTCTGCTCCATAGCCTGGACACAACCAGCCCACTGTAGCTGTGGCAGCTGGCCTTGCTCCTGGGGTGAACTGGGAAGGGTGGGGGGCAGCAGTGCCATGGGGGCAGCCCTGCTCCCTGCTTACCACGCTCGTGCTGGAGTTAGGACTGGTCTTGCATCATGCGCCGTGTGGGAATTGTCCGCCTGGAGATGGGCAGTGCCAGTGGCATCCCTGGGGAAAGCTATGGGGGAGCTTCCCTGGGGGAAGACCCCAAGGGGTGCTGACCCCTCGTGATAGGCAGTGACCACAGGCACCTGAATCCCCAGTGGTCCCTATGGCTTGTGATCAAACAGCCAGGCAAGGGCTGGAATGCTGTTAAAAAAGAGCAGGGGAACTAAATTTAACTCCGTTGGTTGTAGGTGGATGTGTGCTCGAGGCACATGGAGGCACAGGTTCGCCCTCTGTTTCCAGCTGCTGTGTGACCTTGGCTGGGTTCCTAGCCCCTGCATCTCCTCCTCTCCTGCTCATTGCTGCACCACTTGGGGGTCTGGCAGTGTCTTGGGCACCCTGCATCACAGCCTCTGCTCCCAGCCTGTTCTCCCAGACCTCCTCCCCATCTTCCCCTGGCATTCCCAGCAAAACAGGTGGACCCATCTGCCTGCTTGGAAATGGGGCAGTTGGAGATGTTGCCCCAGACACTCTCCAGGAGGGAGACGTTGAGGTGTTCAGCCAAGTTGGTCCCCATGGGGCAGACACATGTCTGGGGCACAGAGGACAAACCTGAGTCATCCCCATCCTGGATGTTTTGCCAGTGCCCAGCGTCCTGCCCCTCCCCGTGTCCCCCCCTGGGAACTGAGTGCCTTTTAATATCTGTGGCCCGTTTCCTTAGCAACTGCATTAAGCAAATCGATGGAGGTGGTGTCATTGGAATGGGAGGGCATGCCTTCTTTATCCCACCCGACCCNCCTCTCTCCACTCTTACTCACAGGCACGGCCCTGCTCTGCCTGGGCTCTCAGCCGTGGCTCCCTGAGCCTCCTGCCACAGCCCTGCGCTGACCCCTCACTTGCCCATGGCTGATGGCAGGTGCCCCTGAGTAGGGGGTGACAGCCAAACCCCCACCAGGGACACAATTGGGTGTCCCTGGGGATGCATGGTCTGGTGGCTGAGGTGCTGGGGTGAGGGGGCTCAAGGACTGTGCTGGGGAGGGGTGGGGAGTGAGGGGCCATGAGATACCCCCACCATGAACCTGGAAGGCCTTGAGATGATTGCGGTGCTGGTGGTCTTGGTCCTCTTCGTCAAGGTGCTGGAGCAATTTGGCCTCTTCGAGCCTGTGTCCTTGGAAGGTAACGGGTGTGGGCGGTGCTGTCACCTCCGGGGACACGAGGGGCAGGTGGTGGGTGTCCAGAGCTGCCCCCAAGGATGCTGCAAGGCTGCTGCATCCATGAGAGAGTCCTGGGACATGGTGTCCGTCGGCTGCTTGTAGGGGCATAGGATGCAAGGAGCAGAGCGTCCTGCCTGTCCCAGTGACTGGGGACATGGGGAGGGGACAGGGCGGGCAGGGTGTCTGCTGTATGGTGGTGACTTTGATGTGTGCTGGGGTGCTGTGGGCTGGGGCTGTGTGTGAGCGCGTATGTGGGCACCAGGGTGTTTTACAGCCCCTCCACAAGAGCAAGGTGTTCCCAGAGACCATGGTCACCTCACCCTGCACGTGAGGTGTTCGACTCAGCACCAGTGTGCAGAGCAGCCAGGCTCAGGCAGGATGGGTGCATGCAGGGCTCCCTGCTCCTGGCTCTCCCCAAGACCCCCTGTGGCCCTTGCGCAGGGTGGGGGGACACAGAGGGAGCTGTCCTGCTATGGATGGTCTGTGCAAGGTGCTGAGTGGTGTGCACAGGACACACTCGGCAGAGTCTGGATCCCCTCGGGGGACTCTGCTTTGTGCATGGCGGGAGGGAGTCAGGACTGCTTGGCTGGGTGCTCCCTGGGCTCCCAGGGTGATGGTTGTGTGAAGGGTCCCTCCCGGCCCTGCCCAACCCCTGCCCATGCCTGCGCACCCCTCTCCAAAGGATGCCGCAGCCTGCCTGGCCCCTGGCGTCGGGGCATGCATAGGGTGAGGAGGAGACAGACACCTTCGCTGGTCTACTGGTGCCCTGGGATATTCTGCTCTGCTTCTCCAGCACTGGCTCCCACACGGACTGGGTGTAGTGGTGAATGCTCCCCTCCACAAGCAGTGGAGCAGGCAGCACCCCGAGGCTGCACCTATGGCTGTGCCTGGGGATAGGGAGGGAGGGGCAGATCAGGAGGATCTCTCCCTCTGATCCTGCTAACCTGATCGCAGGACAGGAAAGGTGGGTGGGAAGTTTTCATTACTGTTTAACTGCTTGCTAAGTCCCTGTGCTACAGCTGCAGCACTCCTAGGTGGATCACACCAGGAGGGAAACTGAGGCATGAGCTGACCTAACTGACAGACATCCTGCCTTGTGAGTGCTAGGGGATGGCATGCGGACTGTGCCCAGGGTTCTGCTGGTGATTTGGAGGTGCCTCCCCCAGACCCTGGTTTCCCCCTTCCCAGTGCTTTTGCTTCCCTGTGTAGCTGCTTGAAGCTTTGGGCCAAAAATCAGTGGCATTGATTTTCCACCCACCCAGGTGCGGTGGAAAGAGTGGAGACGGAGAGCCCCCAGCCCCTGCAGCAACCCTACTGAGGGGCTCAGGACAAGGCAGGGGCCGCTCCTTGCCTTGTATGGTTCCTCTGTTTCCTGGGGCACACTCCTTGTCCATCTGCAACTGACTTTTCCCTAGCATGGGCCAGAGCAAGACATCAGAGCTGAGGTGTCCTGTGTCCAGCCTTGTCCCAGTCATCTGTCACCCCTCCAGAAGGAACAGAGACGTGCCTGTTCCCCTCCACCCACACTCCCATGCTGAGGAGCTGCAGTTCCTTCTGGCTTGGCTGGAGATGCGCCCCAGCTGTGAGGGTGAGAATGGGATCCAGGTGCCCTGGATAACCAGCAATTGCTCCCATTGCCTAAAGGTGCCCAGAGGGGAGGGAAATGTTGCTTGAGGGGCAGAAATTATCTGAGGTTAAGCTGAGCTCTGGGTGCTGTATGAGAAGTCCTGTGTGTGAACGACAGTGTTGTGGGATGGGGGTGAGATGCTGTTGCATAGGTCACTTCCCCTCTTGACTTGCGAGGCAGCAGGTAGGATTTTGCTCTCCAGAGAAGGTGCCAGGCAGTGTCTGGGACTGGAAAATACTGTGCCCCCTCCAGGGGTTGTTTACAAGCCATGGCTGGGTCAACAGTGACAGCCCAGAGACCACAAAGAGCCTGAAACCAAACACTAATGGCTCGGGTCTGCTAATGGACACCGGGCTCTGCCATCTGCTCCGGAGCCATTGATGCTGCCGGCCGTGCTTCCCCTGCCCCAGCTGCTGGCCCATGCTCTCCCTGCCCCATCCCTGCTGGTCCCCTGCCGTGGCTGTTTCTCTGCCCAGGTTGTGCTGGTTGTATCCCATGGATAGATTGTGCTGGGAAGTGTCGTGCCACCGCAGTGATGGGCTGGGAATGGAGCAGCTCCAGCAGGGACCAATCCAACCCCTCTAAGCCCAGGAAATGTTCAGTGGAAGCATCTTGCAACAAGATACTGGGGGAATTCCAGGCTTGCTGGGTTCCCAGACTCATCTGGATGAGGCCCCAAGCACCCTGTCCTTCATTTGGAGCTGGCACTTGACTGAGAAAGGACTTAGACAGAAGTGCTGACTGTCTACAGTCAGCCTGCTGGGCACTGTACCCCCTTGGACCCTGCCACAGGCTTGGTGGCACAGCCACTGTCTGGCAGCAGCAATGCAGCATCTCCCATGAGTGTCGGGGTGATCAATGCTGGAACTAACGTTGTTTACCAGCTGGATAATCAATGATGGACTGTGTCACCCCACCTCTGCCCTGTGCCATTGTGCCTGTCCCCAGCCCTGAACATCTCCTGGCAGACTCATGTAGGAGGCTCTCAGACCCCTGCCGAGAGCCTGCTTTGGCCAAGCGCTCAGGATGGGGCAAGCGGAGAGAAACGCTATCAATTTTGCCTCTTGAAGTGCAGCATCAATAATTCAGCGCAGAGCAATCGGTCCTGGCTGGGCGGAGGGATGGCGGGAGGGAAAAGGCGGGAGAGCCACCCGCGTAGCCCAGCCACAGATTAATATTAAATGAAGTTGCAGATTGCTGTCGGCAGGATAATTGGTGCCTGCCCGGGGCTGTTCCTGCCTTGGCTGTTCAGGGTACATGCTGGGGGACAGGCAGGATTGGGGTGTCTTGGAGAGCCCCCAACATGGGGTGTGCTGGCCTCTGCCTTCCCTGGGGGCTGCTGCTGCTGTGCAGAGCTCAGGATATGGAGAGAGAAGCAGGGCTGGGAGGGTGCCAAACCCTTCCAGAATGTGGGGAGAAACAGGGGGGAGCAGCATCATGCCTGGGTGCCACCGGCACGCCAAAAGATGCCAGGCAGGAGGGTGGTGGCAGTGTGGAGCAGTATGGACACCTCCTCATGGCTGGCTCGGGGTGGGGGTCCCTCTGGAGAGGGGAGAAAGCGAGCATCCCCAGGGTGCTGGCGAGAGCAAAGTCTCGTGCCAAGCCCTGATTCCTCCTGCTTTCCAGGAACCTCTTTGGCAGGAGTGCTGCGTCTTGGCTGCAGGAGGGACTGACCCTTCGGGGTGTGATGCTTTGGTCCCTGGGCTCAGGGCGTCATCCAGCCTGGTAGGTTTGACAGACCCCAGAGGTCAAGGTGAGCTTGCTGCAGCGGGGTAGATCTTGGAGCATTGAAATCTAACCCAGGACAGCTGCAGGCACTCCGGGTTGAAGTTTGGGGTTCCTTGGGCTGGGCTGCACCAGAGATTTCCTCATGTGCAGTGGATTTAACCCTTGCCTTTCCAAGAGCTAGCAGGTTTGCCAGCTGGCTCTAGGGCTGGGCAGGGTGTGTTGGCTCTCCCAGCAGCTCTGAGCTCCCCAAGGTCCACAGCACCTGTAGTGCACCCTGTGCCTCTGCTGCTGCGTGGTGACACGTCCTGCTCAGCCCAGCCAGACCTAATTAGCTTGTTGAATCTCTTCTCCCTCCGGCCTTGTGTTAATCACTTTTCACATTGCTTCCTTCCCAATTCCCTCTGGCGTGATTTGCTCTTACTGTTGCTGATGTGCCTGGAGAGGGGAGCAAGGGGACCCAGCTGGACATGGAGCAGGGCCCACACTCTGTCCCAGGATGGGCTCTGAGCCAGGAGATGGAGGGGCAGGAGATCACTCAGTCATAGGGAGGTGAGAAAATCACAGGCTGGAGACAAAGCAAGAAATCTAGAGAGCAAAGGAGCCTATTTGGACAGCCCTTCTTTATAGCCCTGCTGTGTTGGTGGAGGGTGAAACCTTCAAGTCCAGTGGGAGAAGCTGGCACCCTCTAGTGCAGGGTTGTGTTGGGCTGCAGGGTGCTGTGGGAGCTCCATGGGGTCTCCTTCCCCTCTCCCCTGTGAGGGGCAGGATTAGACCCCAGGACTGGGCACAGGTGGGAATAGTAATGCCCTGGACTGGGCTCTAGGGAGTATGGAGTCCATGGTCCCCGGAGTGCAGTTAGCAGGATGCCTGATGTGCCATCCATGCTTGGCTGCAGCATCCCCTCCCAGGGATACAGGAAAATGTCTCATTCCCCATGGGTGCCTGCCCTGGGGCTTGTTGTACTGCTGGGGCAGGAGGTGGCCTCATCAGAAGCAGCTTTTAGGTGAGAGGTGCATAGACAGCTGTCAGAAAGAGACTTTCTAATAACCACTGTTGCCAGGCTGGAGTCTGTCCTGCTGCCCTCAAAGCAGGACTTTGGGTGGGCTTGGGGAGCACCCACCCTGGCTGTCCCTGATGTGCTGCCCTCCCTCCAGGCAGCACCCTGTGGGGCACGTTTGCACCCTGTGGAGCACATTTCTCTCCAGCAGCAAGCAAGGTACCCAGGGCTGGCAGCCCCCAGCCGTGGCTGTGACTGACTTGCTGGTGCAGAGATGCAGAGGAAGAGGGAGGAGATGAGGGTTGCAGATGTCTGTGGAGGTGATCAGTGGACAAGGCTGAGCTCCAAGGCAGGGAACTCGTGCCATGCAAGGTGGGGACACTGTTGGGGGGAAGGTTTGGTGGTTTGTGATGGGGCAGAGGGGATTTCCTAGGCAGAGCTGGTCCCTGGGCTGGTGGCAGCAGTACCCCAGTAGTGTGTGGTGAGCTCGAGGGTCCCTGCAGACTGCTCAGCTCCAGTGCCACCACGAGCTGCTTCTGGGGTGGAAGTCAGTGCGGCTGAGCCTCCTCCACCTCCATGCACGCACTGGTGCCAGTTCTGCACCCCTTTGCAGGTGCCTGTGCCAGGCTGTGTAGTGCAGGGGTGCCGTGGGGGAGAGCTGACCCCTAAGTGCCTTGGGCAGTTTCGTGGGCTCTCCTTCTCTGCAGCCTGGGTGCCCCGAGGGACCCCAGTGGGTGCCAGGGCAGGAAGAGGGAGGGCCAAGGCAGGTCTCTCCTCCCCTGCCCTCCCCTCTCCTGCGTTGCTGGGTCTGTTGCTGCCAGAGCAGCTGCCGGCTGGGGCTGTGTGTCTGGGGGATGGCGGCTGAGGCACCCTGGGACCTGCAGGGGCTGCAAACGGTGGGCATCATCCTGCTGCTCTTCTCCAGCCTCAAGATACTCCATGCCCTGGGCATCATCGAACTGACCAGGGGAGGTGGGATGGGGACAGGGATGGGGATGGGGTTGCAATGAGATGGGGATGTTGTGGTGGAGGTGCTCCTCCTATCCCAAGGGCTGCAGGGTACTTAGGGGAGTTTTTGAATGATTAGTGTGGTTTAGGGCTTTTTGGGGGGGGCACTGGAGTGTCTGGCAGCATTAGGGTGTAGGGAAGTGAGGGTGTCTGGGGGTGTTTCAGAGTGTTAGGATATTGGGTGGGAATGTTTGTGGACATTGGAATGTGCAGTGTTGGGTGCAGGATGCTAGAAATTTAGGGTGTCTGGGAACATTAGGGTGGGGGATATCTGGGTCTTGAGGCACTGGGATGCAGTGATGTGTGGGGTGCTGGGGTGGGGGATGGAGACTGTCTGGGCTATTGGAGTCTCAGGGCAATGGCATGCAGAGGGCTGGGCTTTGTCAGGTGATGGGGAAGAGGACTGCAGGTAATGGGCTGAGCAGGTAAGTGTGAGCTGGGAGAAAAGAGCCATGGATGTGGGGTGCAGCACCATGCAGGGCAAAGCTTTCCCACTGCTACAGGAATTGGTGGCTGTGGGGGAAACGTGGGAAAACAGGCTAGAGCCCCTGTGCTCTCCCTGTGGGGCTGTGCCAGGGCTGGGGAAGGAAGAGAATGCTGTGGGCGTTGTGCTTCCTGGATTGGCAAGTGGGCACTGAGGATAGGGCTGGATGTGGCCAAAGAAGAGGACCCAAAATATGTCAGAGCAGTGGACACAGGACGTGTTGGTTGTGCCTGGTGAGGGTGGGAGTGCAGGGAGCTGCATGGTGCTGATGCTTTGTTTCCTTTGGCTGCCTTCCTCGACCGTGCCACGGACAGTCCCAGCTCAGACAAGGGCTGGCAACAGACTTTACATGAATGTGTTTTGGAGTTGGTTTGCCTCCATCCCCTCTGCCTCCTTGCTGGCACTGGGGATGCTGTGAGATGAAGGGACTGCAGATCACATCCCCTCGGGTAGCCAGATCTCGGAATGGGAGGATGTGTGGATAGGAGTGTTTAGAGGAGCAGTTAGTAGGAGAGCAGAGGGAGGGGAGGACAGGAAGGTGCTGTGCCCAGGAGGTGCTTTCAACCCCCTTTTGATGGAGGATGTCCCTGAGCTGCCTGGGATCTGGCTGGGGTGTGGCTGAAGCACATCCACTTTGTCCCTGTGCCTTACTGTGGAGGGTATGGATGGCAGCTGGGTAATGGGTACGCAGAGCACCAGCTCCCTTGTGGAATACACTGCTTGCAGCCAAGAGGAGCTGCTGCTCTGCTGGGGCATTTTTTTGGGTAGCTCCTCTGGCACCTTGGATGTGCTGGTTCCTGCTGCCAGAGATGTCCCTGCCATGGAGGTGCTGATGGGGGCAGGATGTGTCCCTGTGTGTGGGTTTTGCAGTAGAGTGATGCATATGGCTGTCCCAGTCCTGCAGCTTTGTCTGCTCCATTTGGGGAGCCCCTGAGCTCCACTGTCCCTTGGGATGTGTATCCTGTCCCATTCCCTGCTCACAACGTTTTGTACATGGTGTGGCCTGAAGAAATTACTATTCTGCAACATCTCCTTTGGGCACAGCCAGGCTATCTGGGAGCACTGTCACAGGCTGGGGACGGGAATGGGGACAGCACTACCGTGAGCCACACTTGGCTCTGTGGCCCATTCTGGCCCATGGCCCTACCTTCTCCCTCTGGGGTCTGCTCAGTACAAGGGTTGTGCAGCTGTTCCTCCCTCTGGTGCTGGGGAATATCCTGGTCCTGAGCCTCTGCTGTCCTGTGAACCGCAGCTTGCTTGGCAGCTTTGCTGCTCCCAGCTCTGTCCCACCCCCAGGACAGGGACTCTTTGGCCCTGGGTGATGCCAGCTCTGATTTCATTCCTCTGATGGATGACTGTCTGGCACCTTTGCTACACTTGGCTCTGCATTGCTGACTGATGAGGGTGATTTGCAGAGCTGGTGTTGGCAGGACACATCCTGGCCTCCCCAGGGTGGCTGGGGGGGACTCGCTCTTCCTCCTGCTGACCGTCATTGCAGACCCCAGAGAGCTGTGGCTGGTGGCACTGCCTGAGGCTGGGTACTTCCCTGAGTGGCTGAGTCCTGCACAGGGATGATTGTCAGCCACAGGTTTTAGGGGCAGCTGGGTTCAGATCAGCCTTGGGATACCAGCTCCTCCTGACCTGCCAACTGACCCAATGTTGCCCCACGGGGCCAAGCAGGGGCTATGAGTGTTGCATGACTGGTGGGCTGCTGGTGCTCTGCTCTCCTCCTGGAACGGTGCTGTGCCCAGGAGCTGGGCTGGGGACACTGTGGGGGTCTTGTCGTGGGATGCACATTTTTCACCCATCATGCATTTATTGACAGGTTACTGAGAGTGATGGGGCAGTTTTGGCACTGCCTGTTGGTTTTGGTTTTTGTTATTGTAGGGTCTTTGCTAGCAGGAGGGTGCCATGGAAGAGGTGGGTTCATCTCCCCAACCAGCTGTCACTGTGAGGGTACTGGTGGCTGTGGCTCTGTGGGAAGACAGAGACACTGTTATGCATCAGACTGACTCTGTCTCCTGTTTTTCCTCTGGGGATACCATGGAGCAGCCCAGGCTTGGCTCCTCTGTGGGAAGGGGGATGTCAGCCCAGCACTGGGTAACCCTCAGCATGGTGACATTGGCTGGATCCAGCCCCCAAGGACACATCAGCTGGTGGTGGCTCAATACAAAGCGGTCCGTGGCCATCCTGCTGGCAATCATTGCTGGGGGCAGGGATCTACCCACTGTAGGTCCCCTTGGAGCCAGCCTTAGGGATTCATTTCAACAGCATGTGGAGGTGGGGATGTGAAATCCCTTCCCCTTCTGGTGCTGCTCTAGGATGGAGTCTCAGTTTGTGTGTGTTTATGTGTGTTTCGAAGTTGCTGAGCTGCAGAGTGATGCATGGGAAGTGACAAGCCACTTAACCCAGCAGGCCTCCCACCGCGGATAAAACACTGCCAGCCCTTTTTGTTCTGTGCCAGCCGCTGGATGGCCCTTGCAGAAGGGTGGAGAGCAGAGTGGCATCTGGAAAAGGAGCTGTTGCTGGCAGGGACAGGGCTTTGTGCTGCGATGTGCCTTGTGTCCAGAGCGGAAGCACATGGCTGGGCTCTGCTCCTCATCTTTGGGCAGAGCTGTTTCCCAGCAAGGGGGAGCTCCCAGACTTGCTTGTGGTTTGGATGCTGGGGACAGAAAGAGGCTGGTGTGTCCTACCCAGCAGAGCCCTTGTCTTCACTAAAGCCAGGACAGCAAAAACCCAGTCCTGGTCACCCCTCTCCTGTCGTTAAGCTGCATGTGCTGAATGTGCTCCCTCCCCTGCCCTGGGGACCCTGGAATTGGGCCCTCTTCGGTTTCCTCCTTGAGAAAAAGCCCATGTTCTTCATTTTTTTTTCTTTTTCCTTCTTTATAACAAACTAAAGTGTAACTTGCACCCGACCTGACCTACTGCACGTGCCTATACCTGCTGCCCCTGTGAGTCCAACCACAGTTTACTCTCTGTTGCATCTCTCTCGCTGTGTGGTTTCCCTCCTGCCCTGCTCCCTCCCGGGTCCATCACCTGGCATTGGGTGTTGCTCTGCCCACCCTGTCCCTTCCCTCTCAGCAAAGGGGATACTTCTGCCTGCCAGGTCTGTTCCCACAGCTCAGCTCTGCTGGAGGGACCTGGCCCCAGAGCATCCTTGGAAGGCTGAAAGGTGCAATTTCCCTTTCCCTCTGCAAATTAAGGCCCTGGAAGCATAGCTGGGACAAAATCATGGTTTATCTACAACTGATGCCCACTTCTAGGAAGGAAAAATCCTCTTTCCTCACCTGCCTGCAAACCCTGGAGCAGACAGGAGCCAGGTTGTGCTGTTCTGCCAGTGCTAAGATCCTGGTCCTCACCCTTGCCCCTGTCACCCCCCCTCCGACAAATTCCAGGGAGTGCGTTTGTTCATCCCTGTACATTTGCACATCACTGTTGCCCTGCTGTGGATGCCACATCCACGGGGAGAATTTGCCCTCTTCGAGTGGCTTTATGTGATGTCCTGCTGGAACTGTGACCTCCTGGAGCTGTTCTCCATCCCCCAGAATGATGGAGCTGCCTTGGTGTGAGCTCAGAGGCTCCCAGGTTCTGCCTGTGGGCACTTTGGGGCCAACCTGCCTAGCAGTGGCTGCTGGATGCAGAACCATGTCCCTGTCCTGGAGCTAGGTACCGTGCAACACCATTTTCCTGGCATCTGGGGCTCAGCTTAGCCCCACAAGGCTGAGAAAGGGCTTCTGTGGCAGCTATCTGCTAGAACCCTAGAGAAACAACCCCAAAACCAGGGCTCAGGATGCATAGGCGTTGTGACCTGCTGCTTGCAGATGTACAGGATGCTTGGAGCAAACACAGTGACAAACCAGAGCCCCAAAGGGACTTTGCACCTTTTGTCCCATTTGTCCCCATGCTGGTGCCTGCCTCCTCTTGGAGGCTGGAGCCCAGCATGGCCTTTATCCCCTCCTCTTCCTCCTTTCCCTACCTGCAGTGTTAGTCCTGCGCTGAGTTTGCTGGCTTGAGGTACTGTGGGAAGGGAGGGAGGGGGTCTGCAGCCATGGGGCAACACCAGCTGGGAGAGATGGGGCTGAGTGAAACCATTGGGGTCCAAATGGGGGAACAGGGGGTGGCAGTGGGGTCAGTACAGGAGTGGGACCTACTATTAATAAAGGGCGACTAGGATGCAATGGCCGTGGGCCAGGCTGCTACGGGGAGTCCCTTGCCCAGCCCTGCAGCCTGGCCAAGGCAAAGCCCTGAGCCCCATTCCCCTTCTGGCTGTCTCAAAGCAGGTCCCTGGGCTCGGGTCCCAGTGCTGCACTGGGGTGGGGGCGCATGCTGCAGTCTGGGCTGCATGGGGGTTCCGGTGCATGCTTTGCCTTCAGCCCTAGGGTGCCAGCAGGATCAAACCCAGCCCGAGCTTGGGGAGGATGCAATGCCCTGGCCCAGCCACAGGCTGTTTCCTGGGCTTCTCCCTACCCTGCATCCCTGCAGAGTCCCTCGGGGAGGGTCCCCAGGGAGCAGGTATTTGTCCTCAAGGCTAAAGGACAGACTGGCCCTGCCATTTCCTGACTCTCTGGGATCATGGGAGTCTCCAGTGCACCCCGGCATGATGGGGGTGTACAGAGGCGCTGGGTGTGGGTAGCCTAGCAGGGTTGCCCCCATCCTCCCCAAGGATGGATACTCCAGTGCCGGGTTTGTCCTGGGATTGAGCAGAAAGGCCGACCAGAGCCTGGGCTGGGTTTTGCCTTCCTGCTCTTCCAGCCTCACGCTGCATGTGCTGCCTCCGCTCAGATCACCCTGCGCCGGGGATGCCCAACCCTGCTGCCCGTCGGGACCGGGGGCTGATGCTCTGTTAACTCTTCTTCTGCTTGGTGACTCCTTCTTTCTTCCAGGCAACCCGCCAGTCCAAACTAAAAAAGCGCTGAAGCAGCGATTCCTCAAACTGCTGCCCTGCTGCCGGCCCAAATCCATCCCCTCGCTCAGTGAAAGCAAGTGCTTCTTCTTGCCTTTGTGTGTGTTTGTCCCCGGCGGTGCTGCTGCCTGCTCTCCGCCCTGGCCCTGCCTGCGGGAAGGGGACGCCTCCACCTCTCCCCTGCCCTGGCTGTCAGGATCAGCCCTGCCCCGGAGGGGTTCTATCCCATGGGCTCTGCACCCACCTCTGTCTTTACCTGCTCACAGGCTGGTTTTCTCCCTCTTCATGTCCCTGGAGCAGCTCCCACGGGATGCACAGCGGCAAGAACCGCTTGGGAGCTGGCTCAGGGCAGCGGGGCCCTCCTGGAATTGGTTTAAGGGGTGGGGGTTTGTTTCTCTAAGTTCAGGGTCGGTTTGGAGATGGAGGTGTGATGGGGGGGATGAAAGAGGCTGAGCAGGGAGGGAGTGCAGAGTCCCTTAACCCCCTGTACTGGGTGTGCTTGGCCCCTTGGTGACTCCAAGCCCTGGTCAGGATCTCTCCCAGCTCCACAATGCAAGCCAATCCCCCCTGGGAAGAGGTGAGTATGGAGGGGCAGGGTCTGAACCATCCCATGGGGGGGGGCTGTGTGCCCCTCTTGGCTGAATGGGGTCTAGGGGTGCTGGTTGCTGCAGGCAGGGGTTGTGCAGCTTGGCAGATGGTGGAGAGAAGCCATTGATGAAGGTGGGAGCACAGTGGGCAGGATGGAATCTGGAAAGGCTGGGGGGATCATTTGGGACTGGGGGTTCTGAGGGGCAACTCTCCTGCTGGATGTGAGCCCTGGTGCTGCAGGACATCAAGGGTCTGAACTCCACAGGGTAGATGCCTGTGCTGGTGGGAGAAGGGCAGGCAGGGAGGGTTCCAGCACTGGGGGGTTTTCACACCTGTTTTCTGCCCAGCCTGGGCTGTACTGGAGGGGGATTGTTGCCCAGTGTCAGTCCCTGGTCTGCAGCCAGGGAGTCTATGAGTGTCCCCTGCTGGCATAGACCTAACTCTGGCTGAGCAGAGCACCCCAAAAATGTGTCAACCTGGGCAGGTGTGAGAGGACGGGGTGTGTGCAAGGTGCCTGTCCTGCCCCCTGGCATGACAAGATAGGGCAGGACAGTGCTGGCCTCAGCCACCCTCTCTTCCCCTGGGTTCCTTGCAGACAGTGTTGAGGATGAGTTTGAGCTCTCCACCGTCTGCCACCGCCCCGAGGGGCTGGAGCAGCTCCAGGAGCAGACCAAGTTCACCCGCAAAGAGCTGCAGGTCCTGTACCGAGGCTTCAAGAATGTGAGTACCCCTTGACCAGCTCTGATAGTCCCCACCTCTGCTGCCATGTCCACCTCGGGGTTGTGCTTAGTTTGTGAAGGTTTTTGGGACCTTGGGGTTGAAGTTTATATAAGGCTACAGCCTGATCTTACTTGCAGAGCTCAGTGGGGAGACTTGATCCTGTTTTCCATTTCCCTGGGTGCAGAGAGCCCCCTTCCTGGGTGCCTGGGATTCAGAGCCCCTCCAGCAAGGGGTGCGGCCAAAAAAATCAGGGAGATGTTCCAAGCAGCCTTTCTAGCCACCCCACCAGGTGCACAGGGCTGGGGGCAAGGCAAGGGAGCCACAGGGTTTTAGGGGGTGCTCAGCCCTTTTTTGCACTGTGGAAGTGATGCTGTGGCTTTGCCCTGGCAGGAGTGCCCAAGTGGCATTGTCAATGAAGAAAATTTCAAGCAGATATATTCACAATTCTTCCCTCAAGGAGGTGAGTGCCCCTCCCCATCTCTGTCCCCATACACATGGGTGCCTCTGCGGGGCAGAGGGTCACACAGCACCCCCTCACGCTCTCTGCCTCCCTGCAGACTCCAGCACCTACGCCACCTTCCTCTTCAATGCTTTCGACACCGACCATGATGGCTCCGTCAGCTTTGAGGTGAGCTGTGGCCAAGGAGGGGGTGATGGGGTGCAGCGGGGGAAGGAGAGCACATCCCTCCAGGGACCAAGGGCTGGGGTCAGCAGCATTGCTGTTGCAAATGGATGAAGAGCTTTGCAGGTCTAGTGGAGTTTATTAAATCCCAGAGGCAATGGAAAACCAATGAAAAGCAACAAAAAAAGGGCTTTCTGTATTTTCTGGGTAGGGCTGTGTAGGTACCCAGACCAGCAGACACAGCCATGGCTGGGTCTTGTTCAGGCTTCGGCTGAACAGCAGGTCATGATGCACGTTGTCCTCTTGGTTGCTGTGACCCGAGGGAGTACTGTGGGAAATGTATGGGGTTAAGCAATTTTTTCTCCCCAGACTCTTTTTGATACCCAGCATTTCACCTTGTCAGCCCAGCCCCAGAGCACACTGGCTTTGGGGCTGAGTTCCTCTCTGCAGGAGAATCAAGCAGGGCTGTACCCTCTGTGTCTCTGAGGCCCTTTGTGGCTGTAACTCCCATTTGGCCGCCTTGTCCATCCTTGCAGGACTTTGTGTCTGGGCTGTCCACCATCCTCCGGGGCACCATTGACGATCGCCTGAACTGGGCCTTCAACCTCTATGACCTGAACAAAGATGGCTGCATCACCAAAGAGGTGGGATGGGGGTGTCCAGACTGGTCCCTGGTCCGCACCTGGCAGGGACAAGGGCAGAACTCAGGGGTATTGGCTGAGGTCCGGAGGAGAGCTCAGGGGGTCAATATTTACTTAAATGCAGCTTTGCAAACGTCCCTCCTGGCCCCCTGGCACTGGTGTGACTCTGGGATGGAGGGTGGGTAAGCGGTGTGCAGCTTTGGGGCTCCATCGCACATGAATGTGCACAAATGGCCCCACAGTGTGCACAGAGCCAGCAGAAACACACCTGAGCACCCTATAGGTCCTTCAGGAGCATCAAGGAAAAGGTGTGGGTTGGGGATCAGGCGGAGGCAGAGCTGAACGACAGTCGACACTGCAACCCTGCTCCCCTTCCCATCAGGAAATGCTGGACATCATGAAGTCCATCTACGACATGATGGGCAAATACACCTACCCGGCCATGCGGGAGGAAGCGCCCCGGGAGCACGTGGAGAACTTCTTCCAGGTGAGCTGAGTACATCCCGGGAAGCAGAGCTCCAGCACAGAGCTGCAGTGGGTGCAGTAGAAAACACCCCGCTCTGGGGATGAAGCAGGGCTGTGCTGGTCCTGTTGGTACTTGGGCATGCCTGGTGCCAGGGGTGCACTGTGTCCAGTCCCTGTGGAACCTGGGCAGGGGGTACCAGGTTCCCCCTGGGGCTGGGGCTGTCCCTGTTATGCCCCCTGTGCTGTGCTTGTCTGCAGAAAATGGACCGGAATAAGGACGGTGTGGTGACAATCGAGGAGTTCCTGGAGTCCTGCCAGAAGGTAAAGTCACCAGCAACTCTTCTCTGAGCTAGGTTACCACCCTCTTCCTTGGGGACCTTTGTCCCTCCTGCTTCCTTCCTGCAGAGAGGAAGTGAAGCCAGGGCTCCCAGGGACAAGGCTGGAGCTCTGCTTTGGGAACTGTACCCATGTCAGCATCCCCATACAGATAAGGAGAGCCATGGATCCCAGCAGAGCTTGGAAACTGCCTGTAATCCCTGGGGCTCTTGTCCCATGTGCCAGAGCTGCCATGAGGGTAAAGCCAGGTTTGGGGGAGCTGCCCAGATTGCTGTTCTGTGCCCAACTTGCCCGCTTCCCACTTGCTCCCGACAGGATGAGAACATCATGCGATCCATGCAGCTCTTCGACAGCGTGATTTAGCTCCCGGACCTGCCTCCAGATGAGCTCTCCTGACACTGGGCCCAGAACCTTCTTCTCTCTCTTGACTTTTCCTTTGAGAATTTCCTCCTCTGGCTGCACAGACACCCCCATGGAAAGGAGCCTTCCTCCCCTGAGATGCAGTCGGCGTCGAAATCTTCCCTTTCCCCTGGCCCAGCTCTGCTTTCCTTGGGGGATCCCAAGCAGGCGCTCCCAGATGTTGGAGCATGGGCATGGCTGGCACAGGATGAGCATTTCACCTGGATGGACCTCCCTGCACCTAATCCTGGTGGAAAAGATGCAGCCTTGGGCTGCAGTAGAGGTTTTCCCTGTGCACACCACCCTGTGCAGCCACAGCTCCCCTACCCTGATCCTCCACAGCCCCAGGAGCCCCCAGTCCCGGCTCCAGCCCAATCCCTCCAGCAACACTGTCTAGAAACCAATAAAGTCTTGCAATGGGCGCCAGTGCCTCGGCTTCCTCCCCTGCCCTGGCTGTGCCCTGCTGTGGGGAGTGTGTCTGGCGTGTCCAGTGTGAGCCACCGGCCACCCTCCCTGTCCTGACACTGGGCCGGTGGGTGGGCAGAGGGGCCGTGCCTGGAAAAGGCAGCCATGTGAGCCCTTGGGGTTCATTGCTGCATGAGCTATGGGGAACATGCCTGATCCCAGGGATCCCAGTTAGAGTTAGGAGGCTCGTCCTGACAGGGGGAAAGGGGAGGCTAAAGGGACCCCGAGCTGACTTCTTGTGGCACTTGTCTCCCAGGATGGAGGATGCAGGGCTGGAAGAGCTCCAGCCTCAGCCTCTGGCCCTCAGGTTTGGGGTGCTGGCACAGAGGGACCCCAGGGATCCACTTGGAGGCTCCAGTGGAGAGACATCCTTTCCAAACCTTCCTGAGGACATGACAGCCAGGGTGTGGGGACATGTGGAAGAGGGAGATGGGCTGGTGTCTGGTGGCCATTCTGCCGCCATAGGGCTCACAGCCGTGCTCCTGGCATCGTTTGCTGCTGACCTTGCCCTGCTCCTGTGCCCTGGCCCATCCCAGCCCACCTGCTGCCCAGGGGACTGCAGAATGAGCAATGAGGCAGAGAGGTGTCCCCACAGGCATAGCCCTGTGCTTGGTGCCATGGCTGAGCTAGCATCTCCTAGAGGAGAAAGTCGAGGCTGCCACCATGTTGCTGGCAGGCTGGAGGGTCACCTTGGGGCAGGGGGCTCATCTCCTTTCCCCACCATGGCCATATGTGAGCCTGCTTGGGGACCTTGGGGATGGGGACCCTGGGTGTCTTTGTCACCAGCAGATCCTTGGAGCTGGGTGTGTGCAGGCAGGCCTGTCCTGCCCACATACCACTCCAAGTCATAGCTGGGAGAGTGATGCCCATGGGCTAATGATCCCATGCCAACGCCAGAGGCCCCTCACAGGCACTGGGAATGTACCCAGCCCTGGCAGCCCCTGACTGTGGCTCCACCCTCTGTATCCTTGGCCACAGGTGGTTTGGGCTGGCCTGAGCTGCGATGTCTGGGAGCAGTACCCATGCTGGGCCAGACCCAGGCGGAGCCCCTGGGGTTGGAGACATTAGAATTTAACCTGGGCCTCTGAGCCAAAGCTACGGGGCTGCTTCCCAGGGGTACTGTTCCTGTCCCAGCCCTTGCAGATATGATGTGTTTTTTAGGCTCATGCGACACATTATTAATCTTGCAGACATGAAGTGTTTTTTAGGTTCATTCAACACACTGTTCATCTCATAGACCTGTTCCCGGGTTTGCTCTGGGACTGAGCTCCCACTTGCATTTTCCTAAGGGTGGGAGGGCCTTACCCCTCCATCTCTTTGGCCCTGTTCTCCCTCCTCCCAGGCTCTCTGGGGTACCCACTGTCCCGTGCCGTGTGGAGCACATGCCGCCTCCCCCCTCACGCTGTAGGTCGCATTGTGTGACCCCCCTGCCCTGGGGCATGGTGACCCACAACCTGCTTGGCATCTCCAGTCTGTATATTTTGTATTATAACAATTATATGAGTTAAAAAACAAAACAAAATGAAAAAAAATCAACAAAAAACCAATAAAATCTAACCACAATCGCTATGCACACCACCGTTATGTCTTTGCATCTGTCAGCTGCCTGGGATGGGAGGGCAGGGAAAACGAGGGGTCTCTGCAGAGGGTTGGTATCCTTTTTGGGGTGCTGTGGCTGCAGGGTGCTCTGCATGGGCACTCTGGGAGGTTGCATGGGGGACAGGGTGCACACTGAGCTTGGCCATGCCATTGGTGGCCCTGCTAAGAGGCTGTAGGTGTTACGGTTAAAAAGCTCTTACATCAGGTGTGTCACATTTCAGGAGTCAGGCTGCCAGGTGTGTTTTCAGCTTGTCACAGATGCTGCTGGGTGAACCCAAGCTTGGGACCAGGTGGCCCTTGGAAGGATGTAGCATTTAAGGCTGAGCTAACAGGAACATGGTCAGCTGCCACCTTGAGGAGGTAGGTAGGGACTGGGAAGGGTTTTTTCTTAGGGACATGAACTGATGGGCAACCACTGGTTGTTGGAAAAGTCCAGCATTGAGAACTGGGAAAAATGAAGTAAAACAGTCATGAAAGTAAGAAAGCAGTGGAACAAGAGAGTAATGGACCTGATGTGGGACAGCAAAATGGTCCAGCATTATACAGTCTGTGGTCCAGGAATTGAAAACTCAATGCAAAGATCTGCCTGGAGACCAACATCTTAAAAGGATGGGCTCTGGCCGTGGGGGAAGTTACCATTGTGGACTGGGTAAGCAGCAAGTATGATCTTTCCAAAGCCTCTGACTCTCCAGGGACCTTTTTGGGCTGCTGGCCATTGCCCAAGGCTGTGTATGGCAGTATGAATGGGCCTGAGCACGTTTTCCCCTCTAACCCACTTTTCCTGGTATACCCTATCCCCTGAGCTCTGTTTGGCTGGTTGCTATTTCGGGCAATGACATCCAAGGGCTTGATGTGCCCTCTTGTGGCACAGGGATGCTGTGAGCCACTGATGGGATCCCTTGGGTCCTTGTCCCCAGGGTGAAGGGCAGGAGAGGCGGAGGTGATAATGGGGAAGAACAGCGCTGTGGTGCTGTGGTGCTCAGCCTTCAAATGCTGCCGTAGCCTTTTCACACCAAACGGGAAAAGGTTTGTGCAGGGATTGTAGCTACTGGGGTGGGGGGGTGGGGAAGCATCTCTGCGTGTCAAAAATAATCTGTTTAGCTCTCCCCCAAACAGGCCCTCAGGAAGGGGCCGAGGGCAGGGAGGCGTGGATCAGCCCTTTCAGGTGTGCCGTCAGCTTGCTATGAGAAGCTGCTGGGTGAGCCAGGCCTTGGATGACCCTCGTTAGTAGGAGGTGGCATTTAAGGGTGGGTAAAAGCCAAGTCACTTGGTCTATGACGAGTACAGAGATAAGAGCTAATGGATCCCTGGAAAAGGGCAGCCTTGTGTTGTTTCCAGCCAAGTTTTCCCAGCTTTCAGAGGAAAAATTATTAGTAGCTATGTGGTAAAACAGCCGAGCAACTGGATGAGGCAGCTGATGCAGCCTGGGGCAGTGATTCACTCCAGCACCCTGAATACTGCCTAGAGACATAAGCATTTTGTAAAAGGACGAGATTCCAACACTGAGAGAACTATTACTGCAGGATTATTTTGGCATGATCAGAGATATGAGCACCCCCTCAGGGTCCTTTGTGACCCTGTAGTCACCACCCAGCTCTGCAGGTGTATGAAAGCCCTGTGTGTTCTCCACCCAGATTCTGTGCATTTCTCCTCTCTAACCCTTCTGTAAAGTCTGATCGTGTATCAATACAATTTAGCTGCTTACTATTTAGGGTATCTGTACAATTTCTATTTTTGCTCTTTGAAAGCTTTGGCCTGAAGATGGTGGTAACTAGAGATGCTCCTTGCCAGGGGCTCTGCTGCAGCTTCCTGAGCACGGGTATCGATGGTGCTGGAAACACAGCCCTCTTCATTTTTTTGTCATGCCCGAAATGTCGTCAGTGGGAATAAGCAGAAACGCGGCTGAATGTGATGTGTCTGCCCTGATGTCTGCAGGCGTTCTCCAGCCCTTCCTCACGAGCTGGAGTTTTCGGCAGCTCTTTGCTAACTTGTTTCTTCTTGGCTGGTAGCTGCTGCAGCCTCCCCAGTGCTGGGAGGGAAGGGGGGCAGGATCACCTTGCCGGCCTCTCTCCATAGCCACAAGAGCGGTCATCTTCTCAGCCCTGGGGTCCCTGCCTCGTGCTCCCACGCAGCTGCAGCTTCTCCCTGGAGAGATGCTGTGTGACCTCCTGTGATCTACTGATATCATCTTAGCTTTGGATCTCACCCTTCAGCATTCTCGTGGCCTCTTCCAGGCACGGAAACACCTCCAAGTGTGTCATCGGCCGTGCCGTGCCGTGCCGTGCCAGGAGGGTCAGAGCTTTCCCCCCGCAGCAGCTCGGTCTCGCCGCAGCGCCGGCGGGCCCTGCGCAGCTTGCGGGGCACCGCGAGAAGTAGGTCACATCTCACGGGAACCCGCGTGCCCTTCGCTCCCGCGCAGGCGCGCTCCCGCCTGGGCGCTGAGCGGTGAGGCGCATGCGCAGACCCGAGGTAAACACTTCATTCCCCACCTTCCTTCCCCCCTCGGCGCCGCTTCCCTACACAAACCCCATGGCGCATGCGCTTTGCCCCACTGCCGCTTCCCCCTCGGTCCCCGCGGCCCCTCGCGCGTGCGCCGCGGGCGCGCGCTGCCTCCCCGCGCAAGCGCCCTGAGGCCGCCGCGGCCTCGCCCCTCCCGCTGCCGGCCCCGCCGAGCACGCGCAGTGCGCATGGGGG